>DWHO01001496.1:0-15301 GCA_018247575.1 Eurytides lysithous rurik
CTTACCCGATGCGCCACGCAGTATTTTGGACTAGATGAGTTCAAATCCGCTAAGCCCTACGTTACACTTATCACGTGATGATGATGGTACGCCTCTATGCCCAATAATTATACTGGCAACTTTGCCTTGGCCTTTAAGCCGGAACCTAATACTGCTCATACATTATTGCTTGGCGGTTAAACAACTGGCATTACCATCCCACGCAGACACTACAAGTGCCCTAATACTTAAAAGTACTCGGTACTCTACGTCACTGTATTGAACCTTATAACATTAGGCATTGGACGAAATCCAACTCATTACTTACAAGGGGAAGAGATACCATTCATTTTGAATAAGAATCAACAATGTATTATATACAGACAGCGAAATATAGTGTTAGACATGTTAATATTTTTCCGCGTCAAATATAAATATTGCATAGTGTATGTATGTCTTCAAAATATTTACGTAAGAAATGCAAGCTTAGTACATTGCGATGGACATGGCGAATGATTAAACGAAAGTATTAACTAAAGGAAATTAGTCTAATTTAAGTTTAAATCAAACTATATGGCAACTTTCAACTCTAATTATGATATATAAGCAATATTTATATCTATAGCACAAAAAGCGGTACTTACGTATTAACGCCACCGCAACAAAAATGCGGTTAGAAAGCCCATAAAAAACAATCTTGTTTTATTATTTAAAATAGCATTGTTGTTAACCTAACCTAACCTAAGGCTACTTTAGATAAACAACAAGAATCGCTTTTTTGCTGCGGTGGCGTTAATACGTAAGTACCCAAAAAGCGTTACTTTTACGGTCCTAAGAAATCCAACTCGTTAAAACCAACTGTTCCACGGGATTGATATCCCAACAAAGATTTATATATTCGTTTTGTCTAAATGATAATAAAATTATTTAATGTGATCCACGCAAGCACAATCTTGCGGGTAAATATTTCTCGGATCTTACAAATATTTGACACGTTGCTGACACAATTGTCATCAAAAAATGTTAGTGTGTGTATAGCTTCGTAAATTTAAAAAATGCGTGTAATGAACAATACAGAACGATTTATTCATGATAAAAAACTAATAAAATCGCGCTTCGACATCCACAATACAGTTTACAAAAGATCAAAAATAAGTTACCTTATTTCTCCAACAAAACAAACGAAATAAAGCAACTACTAAACTAGACTTATCAAACCACAATCAATATAATAAATAACAACGAATATCACAGTAATTTTCCTAATAACAATTTCATTTCCTTAACAGGTTAACTAAGTCATAAGGCCAATTTACGATATACGATTTTAATATCATCCAACAATTCATACATGGAAAATTTACGACGATCCTATCATTATAACTTGGAAATTATTTACAGACCACCAAAGTACGTAGACAAAATAGGGTAAAACAAACCGACCGCGGAATAAATTGACACTGGATGATTCCACAAACATTCAATCAAATTTGCGTAATAAACCTTTACAGTTATACGACGGTGCAAACCACAGAGCGTTATCACGAATAGCATTTTCATCCAGTACGTGTTTGATGGGTGATATTGGACCAGCTTTTGCGAAGGTGTTTATAGTATCTTTCCAAAAAGTGAAATATTTTTTGTCTCTATAGATATCATTACTATTACGCAGTTATGAACCTAATAATTTGAAAACAACATATAACAATTTATGCTTATTTAAAATCCAGATTTGATACAACAATGGCAAGGTGAAATTGATCCTCTTAGTTGACTTTTTTATTGTATAACAACGGAGCAACGGATCGGCATGAGCTTTGGCATAGACGTAGTCTATGGAACTACGCGTCAACGTCTGTTAAGATAAGATTTTTTTATTATTTTTTGTATGGGTTGGTGAAGCCTAGCATTGTAAATAAAAATGTTGGTACTAACGTTGATGCGGTTCTTAGCCCTCTCGATGGCTTTCGAGTCTTCCTTCTCAGGGCTCAGCCGGCAGACACGGGCGCGCCAGTCGTTCGCGCCGGCCGCCTGCAGTGCTGCCAACCTGTAAATAAGAAGCAACCGTATTTAAAAAAAAATACGAAATATCTTTGACTGAAAACAATTGCCTAAAAAAAATAAAGAAATAAAACTTTTAACGCCATCGTTTTAATAGTTGTTTTCTAAAATTAGTTTTTTTTATTTTTATCTACTGCGCTTGTCAAATTTTTGTTCAAATATTTCGCTCACATTGTCATATTAGAGTTTTGTTTTAATTCTCTGATTTAATATAGTTTTAGTACTTTTACTTTCAGTTTGCTGTAATGCAATGTAGTAATTTTAGTGCTTATACGTTAACGAATACTACAATAATAGTTCTGTGGTAATTACAACTTAAAAGTTTTCTTTTGTAAAATTCAATTAAACCTATTAATTGAATTTTACAAAAGAAAACTTTTAATACCACTCAATAACTTTTTAATAAAACGATGCTACATGTTTTTAGTAACTCAACACGCTTGCATAAATAAACTCATGAGTATCGTAATCATATTTGAGCAAATCTACTTTAATATATTTTTAAGCGCGCCTACAAGTATGGTATGGTTATATACAACGGTTGAACAAGCAAAGCTTTAATTTTTTTTTTTAATTAAAACTTTCTAGAAGTCTGTAAACTATACTAGAGAATACATATTTAATGCATTATACAATGAAATAAACACATTTGGCAGTTGATATTTCGGTTACAAAAGTTTGTTTATTTCGGAGAAAATAATGAAGCAAATCCGCTGCACAAAATACAACAAGATAAATTAAAATTTTTAATGGATATTCATGAAAATAAAACCTGAACGGGAGTATAGTTTAAGCATACGCTCTTGCACCAGAAACATAATTCTTTATTTTATGTTTTTGAGTCGACTTTAGCAAGTAAAATTGAAGAGAAATAAAGTTTATTTATACAACGTCACGCCGGAGATACATAAATAAGTTGTCAAAATTCAATATAGTTTAGACATTTATTGTTTGTGAACCATGGGTATGTTGTAAATTGTGTATATGTATATTGAAAAAAAAAAGCACACTTCATTGGTAGTATTCCAAGTTAAAGTTGAATGGGCGACAGAAAAAGCTTTTTGAGAATTTCATACAAAAACATATTTTATATTGAACTGAGTGAGTTAACATAGGAATTGCAAACACGGACCATCTGATTAGTGTGTGGTGTGGTTAGAACCTATACTATCTTACAATAGTGTGGAAACCTTAAAATTATTTGGAGGAACGTCCTAAGCACAGCAGTAAAATGTTGCTGTTGGTATTTACGATGAGTTCTTAAACACGGTAATGAAATGAGTCTTTGTAACTTCATTATCTTATCCGGATTTGTGATTTGAATGTTTGACTGAAATCATTGCTACGAATACCAAGTCGAGGAACAAAACAGTATATATTTCAAGTATTTTTATCTATCACTATCTATCACACTAGTAACATACGACTCTTAATTGCTGAATAAATATTAGTAAAACAGTAAAATTAAAGTGTTGTTCCAATTACGACTAATTGGTCGGCGATAACGGCCGAATGTAAATCAATTAATACGTTTAAATTTGGACCACCCTCGACGAAAAGTAACATCTGAGTAAATATTAAACATATCTAATTTCCCTTTTTTTTTGGAAAGAAGTAACGGCGAAACGAGTTGTGCACCCTAAAGCCACACGCTGGCTCATAAAAGCATAGAATTTCAAATTAAACCAGCTTAAAATTGCGTGATATTACGCTGCGCCTATTACATCGATAAATAATATGGTTTATTTCTAAAGAAATAAACCATATTATATATCGCGGAGACTTACTAGGCTTAGGCCTAGTAATTCTCCGCCGACAATATTTCCCTTCAAACCGGATTCAATAATGCTAACGCATTGCTGCTATGCGGTGGTTTAACTAGCAATACGTATAAGCAAAAGAGTCCCAGCGCCACTCACAAATTGTTGATTGAAGCTATCTTCATAGTTATAATATAATGCGTTTATGAATAGCATCGACCATTGACAATTTTGCGGGGTACTGTGTATTCTATCCTAATGAGGTATAAGTATGTATGTGGCTCATAAATCGTTGATCGATTCATGAAAATAGAAAAGAAATGGTAACGTTATAGTCAGTATGATGGACGGTGTTACTCGGAGCATCCTTGCTGGACGGGTAGCCCTCTCGTAAGTATGATTCATTTGGTGCACTTGAGTGATTTGTTATGGCCGATAATGTCGATACGAAATCGAACAGAAGGGGCCGCGTCAACGACCTCCTGGCTTATTTTATCACCACACCCGAGCCAGGCGCGCTGCGCGATCCGAAAGGAAATACAGATTAAAACTAATTATGCGGCAATGCGGCCATAGCAGGCGATATTCCATATATTTTCCTGCTTTACACTGCTGTGTTGTTGGGCTGTATCGCAATTAAAGCAAATGTTAGGCTGTTAACACACCGAGACATCGCGAGGTACTATTCTAGGGCCCGAAACCAGATAAATTGACTTATATCAATATATTATCACGCGAAAAGAAAATGAAAGTGGATTAAATTTGGCAGAGTTGTATTTTATATGAAAGAGATTAGCAGAAATCCGAAAAAAATGTACTAAACAAGCGGTCACGTTCACTAATGTCAAACACAGATTTGGCGAATCATAAATGTTACAATCAAAAGTTACATTATACAATGAATAAAAAGTGGCGTGCTGAGAAAACCTTCTTTGGCCGATATCGACATCCGAACGAAATTATAAATTATAAGCGTAACATAGGCAAGTTGGAAAACAGACAAGAAAACAATAGCGTGATAGTAATAGTATGCATGTGTAAATAGATTACAATACAAGCACAGTGCCACTAATCGACGCTGGAATAACAAGTGGTAATGAAAAGACAAAAGTGGTATAAACCAACAGACCTGCCAAATAACATTCCGAAAACGGAAATAAAACAGTTTTTGCCTTTTCAAGATCAAGTCAGAGAAATTTCGATGACTTATAACTAACTACTTTATATTTGTAAGGACATTGGCCACTGTCTCAGGAGGCGTTTTTTTTTTATTTGATTAAATAAATACTTGCATATTGTTTTAATTAGATAACACAATATACATAAGTACATTTTCGCCCAGTTATAAAAAAATAATTTCACGTTAAGCTCCAGTGGTATCGTCGCTGGAGTGTAACACCAACTTAATAGTTAGTATTACCAACATCCTCACTCGGGGTCAGAATTATAGCGCCATGAAGTTTCATGTTTGTTAGCATGCAGCTTTAATGTTTTTTAAGAAGCTATGCTTGAAAATAATTGAAGTATTTCCTACGTCATCTATGCTAAAATAGTAACTATGCGTGTAAAACTATTTCTGCGAATTGTATGCCTGTACAAATTATTGTTAAAATTAATAGCGCTATTCGGCTTAGGGAAAGATTAAGGCAGGTAAAGGAATATCTATATAATAGACAATAGAAACGTCGTCTCGTTTTGTTCTAACCTTGTAAGACAAAAGTGGACATTTGAGCCTTTTATAACTTTCTTTTAGGACTATTATTACCGACACAGTGAATAGGATACCATTTTCCGCGTAAAAGATAGCTATTATTACTGGACTAAGCAATTTTAGAGTATTTTGTATATCATAAAGTCCATGTTCGATAATCAGTACAAATTTATGATTAAAAATATTGATTATATATTATATATTGATAATATTTATTGTATTGACTGCAGCTTAACCACAGGCACATCGGAGATCTTAAAATATAATGATTATCAAATTTCATCATTATAAAACGGTTCAATAATAGCTCTAATTGTCTGACTAACTGGATTCAACTTACATAATGCAAGTAATTAAAATCCAATCTCAAAACGTCCAATAATAGTAAAAACTACCACTATACAATAAAAAATTGAACTACATTACTAAAATAGTCGTCCAATATTCATCAAACTTACTGATATAGTTCGTTAGGTATTGACAAAAAAATAACCAGTTAGATCAGTAATTCTCCAACGTATTTCGTTAATAGTAAGGGTAAGTAACACGAAACTTATTTATAACTACATACTAATAAGACCTTATTGCGGTTGAATATTTCAATCTATTACGCGGGTCTGCTCGGATAGGCTAATTGGTAACTCCCGAGGTCAACCGAAAGGGAGAGAATACGAATCTAGAAAAATAGTACGATTCACAACCGACCTTTCGGCGATGGTGCCCCCTCGATGCGGCATCTCGGCATGTGTGGCGCTCCTCTGCACTCCGCCACCCACCCTGTTGACAAACAAACACGTTGAGCGATGTGTTCGACAATCACCACACATAAAAACATAAAATGCACATGCACATAAAAAACCCGCATAGCAACAGCGGACGCTTTGTGTGTGCAGTCTTAATTATTAACAGCAATCACCGACCGAGTGTTTGCTCGAAACAAGTACTGTACGGACAAAGAGGTGTAGTGAAAAAGTTTCTATGTGCTTTCACAAAGCAACACACATGTCAAGCAGGACTGGCAGGACAGTCTCGTGTTTGTATACGTCACTAGAATAAAATAGCAAATAAATTCCAACTGTGTTTGTGTAGGCTCAGGGTGAACTTTTATAAATCCAATTGAATTGTGCCCGGACAAGAAAAGGTTAGGAAATGTTTTTTTAACATACGTGTGAACGTGTGCTCTATTGTCAGAAAATAATGAAAAAAAATAAACATTATTCAAGCGTAATAATAGCAAATAATGTAAGTTCTTTTTAAAAAACGTTCCCTTTTGATCATTACCTCGTTTGCTCGAATTTCTCTTTAAGAGACTTGAAGTTGAACAGCCTGTCCTCCATGGATCTTACTGACAGCATTTTCGTACTATTCTTCGGACCGGGAGCGCAAATCACACTATCCACGGGGTATTTTATAACAACGATCAGCACAGGGTGGTTAAGTTACGCGCACGATTTCTAAAACGTCGTCGTCACATCGAAATTTGGAACACCGTCACGAGAAATATTCAATAGAAAATGGCAAAAATGAAATAGGTTACGCGCCGCGCGAGCCGTCAGCTGACAATTGACAATGACAGTGTCATCGGTTCGAATCCGGTCGCGTCCGTTCGATAACTAAACTTCGACTGTTTGTATTCAAATGTCGCCGTGACGTAAGGAGCGACGGCGCATCCTTGCGGTGGGTCATTAATACGCTCGAGTGTTATCTCGCTTTACAGGATTGTGTTATACAACTAACGTTGTGAATGCGACCGCCGATAAAGCGACGGAGTAACTTTTGTTGACCTGCAAACTTAAAGAATGCGCCCGATAAGCGCGCTCTGTTCTTTTGTCAATGGTTTCCTGGTATTCTAATTGAAATTGATATGAACGCTCTTTATCGAACCCTATGGAAAAATTAATGATTTCTCGATTCTATGACTTTATTCGATTCTAGGAATTAACCAAAAAAGTAATAGCTAATTGAATTTCCTTTAAAATTCTTATCATCTAATAATATTATTGAACTAAAGGGAGTTGAAACATTTAATTTTGTTATATATTCTCAACGTCTCAGACTATGGAAACAATATCAAACAGCTATTAATGAAGTCAAAACATAATTTATAACTAAAAAAGCACCTACGTTTTTTTCTTCTTAATGGTTTAAATCAAATTACTTATTAACGTACTTTGATTTTTTTAAATCAAAGTTAAAAAGATTCAAAAATATGTAAATATTACTTAAAATACTCAT
Source organism: Eurytides lysithous rurik (assembly GCA_018247575.1). Classification (NCBI taxonomy): domain Eukaryota; kingdom Metazoa; phylum Arthropoda; class Insecta; order Lepidoptera; family Papilionidae; genus Eurytides; species Eurytides lysithous. The sequence goes on from DWHO01001496.1 coordinate 7,747, forward strand.
TAAACATGTACAAATCATTGTTACACAAAACGTATGACTAAACAAATTTCTAAGTAATAATTAAACTATCATCAATCTTTAATCGCAAACAATTTGATCGGGCCAATATATCCTCGCAGTAATTATACCAAAACTAATTTATGTCAACTTTATAAGTTTTAAATGACGCCCGCCTCGAACACGGATGCCCATAAGAGCAGGCCACGATAAAAACCACAGTTATTTCACCTAATTACCGAGCGGCGGGTGAAAGAAACGTTTCCGTCTGATAAGAGGTTCCTAACTGAACGTAAACGAACATGTTAAACCGAATATAGGTTAATGTATGGATAATAAACATAAAAACCTACACGGGTGCAACGGAATGGGCACAAAAAACATGTCAAAGAAGTTTTTTAAGCGGATTAAAATGCCATGCTTTGCATTTTTCTATATTTCGGTTAATTAATGATTAATAAATAGCTGTCAAATAAAAATATTTTTTATTTCTGCATATGCGCACAATATGCGTCTATAAAAATTAAAAAAAAAAACTAATATATATTTATTCGTCCTTTTAACCATTCACATCACCCTAAACCATTCAATCGAATGTTATGAAACTTTGGTGAATAAATATGCATATGTGAATAAATGGCATATGCACTCAGAAACTTTTCTCTTACACGTAGCACTACAATAGGCACCAGTTAGGTTAGGTCTGTGTAAACATTTTATAAACTATAGTTTAACTATAGTTAGAACATTAACACTGTAAAGCGTTCGAAACGTTAGGGATTTAAAACGCAATCAAAAAGTTTATCTGTAGTTGTATTTCATAACAACTTTAAATACTTGAGTACTTGTAATGTGTGATTTAATGTAAAATAAAATATTGGACACTGAAATAATTTGTCGACGTACCCATGTAGTACAAAAATAAAAATAAAAACTTTCCTCGTAAAAAAAAACAAATTTATCGTATTTTAATAAAATTAAAGGTCCTTCTGTCACGAGAATCCGGCGACGGCGGCCGATCTACAAGAGATCAGCCAATTGCGCAGGACATATTATAGTGCACAAGCGTTTGGGCAGACACAGATGCACTCACTCTTCCTTTCCTCTCACAGCCCTATGGGTACGGATAACCGACACGACCGGAGAGAGATCAAGCGGTGACATTGAACCGACCTTTTAATAACGACTTCTCCAACCCACCGCTAGATGCCGTCGATAAGAAGCCGGGACCGACTTTTTACATGCCCATCCGACGCATGGATCATGTTCCTTTTCAGGCAATCGGGTGATCAGCCCGTAATGCCCTAACCAAACTAAGAAAAACAACAAAAACTACTTTATTTAAGTAGTAAACACTTTTCATCTATCATACGATATAATCTTAACATGGGACCTGTACCAATCGACAAAAATGTAGATTACATCAATGACACATCACGATAGTTAAATAGTGTTAATCAAATAATAATTAAAAATGCATTAGTGGAGCTGTCAGTTGCCAGGGTTCATAACTTACTAGAAAAAATAATAGAGGAAGAGTTTTAATAAGTATGTGGTAAAGTTATATTATTTATAATAAGACAAGTTTCAAAAATTTTAACGTTTTTCCTAGGAGCAAAAATTTATTTAGACAATTTTTAAGATATTTCCGTGATAAATCCATAGACGTAGAAGTAACAATTCTTAATATTTTTATTATAACAAACCCACCACAATAAAGAGATTTAGCAAAGAGACGTCCGTGCAAAAGAAAATGTTTGCTGGTATAAAACCCAATGATGGGTCTTAAAGGATAAGGCAGGTAAGCGAGAAAATTGTTCAGGTGATTGTGAAGCGATCGTCCCTGCCGATCGAAATATTCTCTACAACCAGCTAAACCTTCACTCCTTTCTTTTACATCAATGTGTTGGTCGTTACTGAATTATGGGAAGAAATGAAATAGGCCTTTACTTCAAAACTTTCATTATCAAAAAATATTATGAAAACTGTAATAGTTTTTTAGTTTTTGTGTACAAAAAGCCCTCTCTTAGAAATAGGCCCTTTTTAGGATATATAGTGATGCTGATAAAAAAAAACAGAGCCACACAAAACCTACTTGGCGCTACACTGTTCGGCTAACTCAAAAGTATAAGATAATATCTTAATTTACCATGTCCACTAATTATGCTTGTGCTTACACACAATTCGCAGTCGAATTGATGAAAATACATTGATTCCACCTTGGGCGGATTCTGCAAAAGGAGTACCCTACTATTTACAGTGATTCCCAAAGTGGTGACCCTCCCTCCAGAGTCGCGTAATGGGAGACGCAGCAGGGGCATGATTAGATTTAATCATTTAATTAAATTAATGTTTTGACGAGTTTTGGGAATATGGTTGAAATTTAGCAGCATGCAGTTGTTCACCCAAACCACTTAAATTTTGGAATAAAAAATTGAGAATCCCTGATTTAGAGGATAAATTAATACGAATATTAAGTTCCATTCAGTTAATAGCAGAGCTTGAGTGTTATTGACGCACCCGGTCTATTTCATAAAAGCGCCGAATGCGCTTGACGTTTAGCCAGATTTATAGTTCACTTGAACGCCGGAGGACGGAAATGGACAAGGGGATTTTGACCAACATCTCTCAAGTGTATGAGCAATGGTTGCTCGATTTATGTTAATAATTTCTTCTATTCACGGGAATACGCGATATTATAAAGTGAAGCTATTTACGAATAAGAATTTTATCACGTTTTATTTTAAATTGAAAATTCCAAAGTTTCAAACTCTAGAACATTCGTGGCCACGAGACAGGCGGTATTTATGTTCTCCAAACTTTAAAATGACGGAATTATACGACCTGTAAATGTCAATAATATTAACTAGAATGACACACAAAACTAAATTTATACTAAGTTATATTCGAAACACATGAAGAATGGAGAATTAATTAGAATAAGACTTTGTACGCAAATTATCTTCCTCTTACACCATTAGTCAGAAACTTGTATTCCATTAGTTTCGCAGACAAAAATTTATTGACAATTGAAACAACCATCTGTAAATCACAGAAAATCAGCGTGAAGTGGTTTTGCTTCCGCATTTCGTCCGGTGAGTGAGGTGGCCCATCCCCATCATCCTCTCTCCCTCTCTTAAAATATACCTCCTTAAAGACTGGCAACGCATTTGCAAGTTTAGTAATGTTGCAAATGTCCATGGGCGCCGGTAATCGCTTACCATCAGGTAAGCGATTACCGCTTGCTCATTTGTCAGCCTACTACATAAAAAAAAGTTTTGTTCATTTTTTTTCTTTTTTCTTTATCTTAAAAAAAAACGCTGCCCCTATTGTAATATAGTAATATCTTGTGATATAAGAGCGTATTATATACATCAACTTTACGCGGAAAAACGCCCAGATCCGAAACAAATATTTGTAGGTATAGGTCCGCAATTTAGCAATCGGAGGTCGTGGGTTAGAATCCCACGAAGGGCAATGACTTTGCGTTGTTGTTCTTAGTTTGGTTAGGGTATTACGGGCTGATGACCCGATTGCCTAAAAAGTGAGATGATCCATGCGTCGGATGGGTATGTAAAAAGTCGGTCTCGGCATCTTATCGACGCCATCTAGCGGTGGCTCGAAGAAGTCGCTATTAGGACGTCGGTTATATGTCACCGCCTCTGCGCCTGACCTCTCTCCGGCTGTGTCGGTTATCCGTTCCATCGGGCTATGAGAGTAAAGGAAGAGTGAGTGCATCCATGTGTGCGCAAACACTTGTGCACTAAAATATATGCTGCGCATTTGGCTGACCTCTTGTATATCGACCGCCGTGGTCGGAATCGGTCGGGAGGGCATCATCATTTATAGTACTTACAAATATTTGCTCCGGATGGGAATCGAACCCACGATCTACGACGCCGAAGCCAATAGCTTAGCATCTGCGCCAAACGGTATCATTCGGTTTCGATCTAAAAATCCATCTTGAATGCCGCACTTTGAAACATTAAATATAGAAAATTAATTTAATGTATTATATCAAACAAATATTGTAGAATAGGAATATTTGTAAATAATGTCTGCAACTTCGCCAACAAACTGCATTCCCAAATTAGCAAATAATATAATGTGAAACGGAAATGAATACCGTAAACAATTGATGAATAAATAAATAAATGATGAATAAAAAATGACAACTACATTACATTCCCTCCGGATTATGTGACAGACAGACGTCCAAAAATGTGAGACGTTCAAAACTCATATTCCGCACTAACCTTTTGAATTGCTTGCATTTAATCTGATCCTCGCAAATGGTACTTGTGTCCCATATAGTTGAAAAAAACAGCCAACTACTGTTTTTTTCCACTATATGGGTCACAATACAATTTGAACGAATTCAACGTTTATTTCTTCCATCATAAGGTTTAAACCTCCATATCATCAAACGTCATGGTATTTTTAGTCAAGTGTCAAGTTTTATAGAATAGACTCCGTCATGCGGAACTCTCTGAAACGTGTTTGACGCGTGCTCGAGAAGTTTAATTCATACGAAATACCTGTCGCTGTACCACCGTGAACTGTCTATTATATGCAAATGGATATGGAATGAATCCGCTCGAATCCAACTACGGCGCAAGGTTTGCGTTTGAGTGGTTTTATTTCACAACCACCACGCCATTCGTTGTTGTCATTTGGTCAGATGATGAGGATTTTCAGCTTCATTGCTCGTATATGCAGGATTATTTATTTCCTTCCGAAGGTCATACCTTTGAGGCAAGACTAAACATACTGTGATTATGACAAATTCAATTACTGTTAGTGTTATTAAATAGTTAGATATTGTTAAATAGTTATGACGAACTAAAGGTGGTAAAATTTACATATTTTAATTAAATTGTCTTTGGTTTTAAACAAGATATTCTAAGATCATCATACAGTCCTAGCCTCACTGGTAATATTGACTGATCCGTTGGAGTAGTGGTTAGTGCTCTTGACTGCAAAGCCGAAGGTCGAGGGTTCGATTCCCATCCAGGAAAAATATGTGTGCGATGATTAGAAGTATTTGTTCTATGTCTAAGTGTTAACTATATATAAGTGTGTATTTAAAAAATTATAAGTATTATTAAGTCGCCTGGTTATTACAGTACAAGCGCTGCTTAGTTTGGGATTAATTCATTCAATAACTCATTTTGCCAAGTTCCAACTAATGCCGTCTGCAAAAAAATGCAGTATCGATAGATAAGTTAATATATTTACGTACAATGAAGTATATCTAAATGTATATAATACACTCACGTGCAACCGAATCGACTCACCCATACAAAATAGACAAAAAGTGTGTTTTTATTTAAAAAAATTTAGTGTACTTCAAATAATTGCATCTATTTAAATGTCGAATGGTATTATTGGAATAAATAAGCGATCGGCGGCAACATCAATTATCAAGTCTGTCAACAAGATTTCTAGATATATTTACGCATTTGAATCTTAAGTGTAAATTAGGTAACGCTTGTCATAAAAATGTGGTCACCGTAACACAAAAAAATATTCCACTCCATTGGAAAGGAAGAAGTACATCTAATTCAGATCGCAAGATTCGACCTAAACAAATTATCATAATAGCAAAAATCGAAAGTAAACATAAATAATGTTAACTGTGAAATATGTATTCAGTATAAAATGCAGTATACAGCCGGAACCTATAATCATCAATGAAAAGGCAATAAAATAAATCAACTTAATAATTTTAACTTAGAAAACTATTTAGGGCACGATCAATGGTTTTTCGCCGAAAAAGTTAACCAAACCACTTTCTATTTCCGGCTTTTATAATGACCCTTCGCTTCATTTTCTTTCTTTGGTCATTATAGTGTTTTAATAGAGAACTTTATATTACTTCCAATTTATTTCCACTAAGTTCATTTATGAATACTAAGGCACGGTGTTGTTATTGTATGTTTGTTTAATTTGCAGTAAGGTCACGGATGTTAAAAATTGAAAATTAGCCGCGACAAATCAAATCAAATTATATTTATTCAAATAGGCCTTTACAAGCACTTTTCAATCGTCATTTTTACATTTTGTTCGTGAGAAAGCTACTACCGGCTCGGAATGCAGTTCTGTTGAGAAAAGCCGGTGAGAAACTCAACAGTTGCTCTTTTACAACAGTTGCTTTTTACTTAAGACAAACTTTACCAAGTTCTTAGCTACCCTTTCTTTATATCTTATCTAATTTATTATAGATGGCCCGTAGTTATTATTAATAATCAACTGTTGCCTTTATAGGAGACATATATTTGAATTCCGAAATTTTTCTATGTTTGAAGATGCGTGTCACCAAATTAGACCCTTTTATTTTGTTATTAGGAATGTGTGCCATGGATATTATATGAAAAGTAAAAAAATAAAATCGTTCATTAACACAAAATAATTGTTAATAAGTGTTTCTTTAATATTACCATTACAAAGCATATTAATATTATTATTGATAAAGCATTCATTATTATTACCTGCATGTGCCTGACGAGCCCGTGCTCTTTGGATGGAATGAGGGTTATGTGCATAATGGTGAGGATGAGGACAAATTGCGTCAACAGAGGGGGTTGAGCTGTGTACATCATCCACTGCAAGAATTAAAATTTTTATTATTCCACTTTATAACGCCGTTTTACTTTTTTTACCTACATATTGATGTCCCGATGGCACAGATGCTAAGCTATTGGCTTCGGAACCGCAGGTCGTGGGTCCGATTCCCGCTCGGGACAAATGTTCGCATGAACTACAAGCCCAAAAGCCCGGCTTGCCCTACTAAGGAGTAAAATTTATAAATCTTAATTAGCACTAATTCCCGAATAGTTTATTTTTAAATTTTAGCGTTGCGTACGCGAGTAGGGCAAGCCGGGCTTTTGGGCTTGTATGGTAGTACCGCCACTGGCCTTGGATATCATAAAAAGTAGACCATTGAACGTAAAACAGAGGCCATTTCCCGTTCTCGCTTATTATAGTACGCGAGTCCCTTGGCTCTTATCTTATCTTATTTTATCTTAACTGACGTTGACGCTTTTAGCCTATGCGGTAAATCTGTAAAGCTTCATCGGATCGCCTAATCAGTGGAAATGCTAGTTTCCACGAATAGATACCCTTGGCTCTTAGTTTCGTCCACATAATGTTCTAAATCGTTACCCCTAATGTAGTACAGCTTCAATAGTTTAAAATAAGTTTACTCAAAACGTTTTAATAGCTATCTATAGGGCTACCAAGAACCACCTAGTTGATACACCCTTGCCTCAACACGTTTTAATAGATAGAGCTTCTAAGAACCACCAAATTGACTCACCCTTTACTCAGAACTTTTTAATAGATAGAGCTACTAAAAATCACCAAATGGACTCACCCTTTACTTAAAACGTTTTAATAGATAGAGCTACTAAGAACCATCAAATTGACTCATCGTTTACTCAAAACGTTTTGATAGATAGAGCTACTAAGAACCACCAAACTGACTCACCCTTTACTCAGAACTTTTTAATAGATAGAGCTACTAAAAATCACCAAATGGACTCACCCTTTACTTAAA
>DWHO01001497.1:0-15297 GCA_018247575.1 Eurytides lysithous rurik
CCCCCCCCCCCCCCCCCCCCCCCCCCCCCCCCCCCCCCCCCCCCCCCCCCCCCCCCCCCCCCCCCCCCCCCCAGCAGATTTGGTCTCATGCGGTTGAGAATACTGCGTATAGTATAAATGCGATAGACACTCGGTCGTTTCCGCACTTAATGAACCCTGGACACCTTTCCCGGAATCCGGGAAGAGCAGAGATCCCAACCTTTGGTACGCGTACCCCTGGGGGTACATGAAAATTATATTGGTAATGGCACAAATACTGAGAAGTTGAAACAGTTAACTATATAAACATTATTGTGACTTATTGTCTAAAATATGTAGTTTAAAATGAACCTTATTACTAATAAATTCCTAAGGTGGACTATGAGCTCTATAGAACACAAGTCTCTTAAGACAGTGCTAGATATATTGCAAAGTTAAGATTGAAAATTGATAGACCTTAAGAGAAAGGTAGCACTGGTGCAGAGAATAAATTATATAAAATCTTATTATTTTACTATATTTGGTACACAAAAAAGCAAACAGAACATGAATATACTTGCACAATGTTCGCGAAAAAAATATGTGCACATAACATGATATTTCATAAAGACTACATTATACTTATATATGTAGAAAAGGTTACAGCAATAACTCTTAAGTGACAAATAAGAAAAAAAAGTAATAATAGTAAAAATTAACAGATAACTTTAAATTAATTACACTTATGTAACCATGTTTGAATCCACTCAGGTCCTGGAATACAATTAAGCAATCATTATTTTTTTTCGTTTTCTTATATATTGTACGCACTCTATAAATAGGGTTTCATAATAATAAAGGTATTATTATCTGATTCGTATTCCAACTGTGCAAAATGAATTATTTATTCCACGCGTAAACATACATCTACTTCGCGTGAATGTAGTAATATTGTCATTTTGAAAAATATGTATCCCAATTTGCTGGCATTTTAAAGTGTCGTTACGGTTTCAATCGTAACAAGCTGGTTGATACAAACTTTTAAATGAGACGAATTGACAACCTCCTCCTGATTGAAATCTGTGAAAAATTTATTCCGAAAATAAAACGTTTCAACGGATTGAACTTATTAAACTTATTAAAGTTTTTAAAAGGATTCGTTGAAGATGAAGAGTTCGTCACATTTTTTTGGTTCGCAAATTACGCGATATTTTTACTAACTTTGAATCGATTTTAATAATCTTTTTTTATTGTACTGAGTTGGTCCCACATAAATTTAGTTGTTATTGGACCCAGTGGCGGTACTATCATACAAGCCCAAAAGCCCGGCTTGCCCTACTAAGGAGTAAAATTTATAAATTTTAATTAGCACATAATTCCCGCATCGCTCAAATTTAAAAATAAATTATTCGGGATTTTAGATTCATTTTGTAGGATACTCAACTAAATCAATGTTGATTGAGTTAAGTGGCATGTGTCTTATCTACTTAATTTTGAGGATTTCGTTAGACCTCGTTCAAAGTTCAGTCTCAAATTTAGAAAAAAAGACAAATTCAAACAAATTGAGAATTTGTTCCTTTTTGAACGTTTTACGAAATACGGTTTTAAATTATTTTTTTTATTTAGTTTGTTTTTCGTGGCTTGGTCACGGACGGATTTCTTGTAATGATTTGTGACAATACTTGAAAAACTACAGTGCACTATTGTTGAATGTTTTTGTATTAACACAACGTTTAAAAGCGTAATTATTCTTTGTATGGACTGCCGCAACGTACAGTATCTATTCTGTAAACTGTTATTATTTTTGTATTTTAACAATATTGAGGACATATTATACACTATCACAAAAAAAACTATTACTTTTTAAAAAGTTATTTTATATCCAAGTTTTGAATTGAATAGAAGTATAGTTATTTTTTACATTTTATATAATATCGAAAGTGCAAGATTAGATAGTGTTATAGGTTTGTATTTTGTAAATTCTAAGTGATATTTTCGGTATATAGGTACACATTTGAGAATATATACTTTTTGACAATATCGAGTGTTGTCTTTTCGATACTAAAATATTTATTGACAGATTTCGATTGTTACTAGTGTCTTGTTCTTGTTATACATACGTATTTATTTTGAATCTCAATTAGTCTACGCTGAAAAAGAATGTAGTTTTTTTTAATAAAATTTGAAACGCTGCGAATTGATATGTAAATCTCGTGTTTATTCACGTAAACGCAACAATGAATGGCTCGAACCGGCTTAGTAACACGACCTCACAGAAAATCGGCGTAAAGTGGAAGTGTTTTTGCTATAGCGTTTCGTCCTATGAGAGAAAAGTGATGATTCGGCGGCGCATCTTCTTCCCTTCCCTCCCTCTCTCTCTCATTCCCCTCTTCCTCGATCCTATCTCTTCTTACCACCTTTAGTAATGAATTTTTGAGGTGAGCCACTTGCTTGTTTGTCAGACTAATCCATAAAAAAAAGAAAATTAATATTATAATTCAAATTGGACTGGAATTAATTATAAAATCCAAATTCGGTCCAGCAAAGTCACAGAAGAAACATCATAATACTCAATTATGCATTACCTATTACAGAGTTCTTTGTTTTCTCAGGAAAGTATTGACCATGACCCGACTCTAACCTGGACTACACACTTCTTGTCGCAAAATCTTTATTCGGTCCCTTTCAAGGATTGCGATTCACCCGTAACAAAGTGCTAAAAACATGTCGTCATCGGTGATGGTGCAGATACGATGTTGAGATTATTAATATTATTAAGACAGTTGTGACATCTTGTATATTTTTAAAGACCAACTAGAAACGGTGATACGACTTTTGTAAAACCAAGTTTTCTTAATAGAATATAGATGGCACAGAAAGATGATGTAAATAGCGCCATCTATTGGATCTTCTCATCGATATTTCGTTCGAAATGAGCAGTGTAATGATTTTAAAATGGCAAAGATATACCTATAACTGGCGATAGATGTCACTGCTAAATAACATTTTACATTTTAATATTTCTCTATCTACATAATATATTAGAGGTTACTAAATGTTTAAGATAACGGAACACCTATATTTACCCTTTTTTATGCAACCTCATTTGAAATAATTGCAATTCAAGGACACTGTAATTTAAATAATAACAAAAACTTCCGCAGACTCCACGTATACATATAGGAATCGCTGATCTATGTAGTAACCAGTAGCTTGTATTCAAGAAACATTAAAAAATATTTCAATTTATGTTTCATGCCCGTATTCAAGTATGCGTTTGCATGGTTTTGAAACATTTTTAGCATGAAAGTTATGTCAATTGCGTTACGAATTTCACAAATTTTATGCGATGAATTTAGAAACTTAAATGTATTTTATATGAATCCACAATTTGTAAATATGTTCCATTCTTAGAAACAAAATTTTTGACGAGGTGATATTTTTTTACGTTTGTAAGTTATTTTGTTTTCTTCTGGATAGCCAAATACTTTGGATTTACTGTTGATCAGAATAGACACCTTTATAATTAGGCACTTTTTTATCTATTAAATGAAGTAATGTAAAGCGACTACTAATATTTAATGATGGTTAAGCTATAATAAGTCTTTATCTATTTTTTGTTTCCGGAAACAAGTAATTCGTTAATTAATGTAATAGTAAAGTGGTTAATTACGTTTCTTGCTTGGCGTACTGTTAACACTCAGATGTTTACAACAATTACATATGGATAATAAAGAAAAATGTATAGAACGAAATGGCCGACTTAAATAAGGTTTCAAATTTCATTATCAAATTAAAAGCTATGTGGAAAATTGTATATATTATATATTTGACGCTTTAACGAGTGCAGTTGCTCCCAGTTCGGCACGATAAAAGCGCCTGCGTTATTTATGAATAAGAGGCGATGAATATTTTTTTTTATGAAATAGTACACGAGTGCTGGACGTCTATAAAAAAGAGAGCAACAACTGTCAATCTCTTGTGCATGTCGTGAAAGCCGACCGCGTCATTTTTAGTCTATTTGTATAGAGTGCGTTGCACGCGACGTACATGCTAGTTAATAACTTTACTTACGATAAATCGTTTATGGGGGCATTCACGCGTAATTGTTTCTTTTAACGAATGCAGTTCACATTGTACAGAAATAACTTTTTATTCTCACTCTTGAGTTATTAAATAATTATCTATCTATCTATTGTGAGAATAAAAACTAAATTCTATGCATATTATATTAATTCGTCGAAATGGTGCCTGTATGTTATTACCTAAAAAAAAACTTAGTAATATACAAAATGCGAAAATGTCGGTTTGTAAGTTTGACCCCGCTACTGGGTAACGGTTCAAAATTTTCGTTGCATGTATTTTTATTGATTAAGGATGAAGAGTGACGATGTCTATACTTATTTACCTAAAAGAGATAAAACTTAAAAGTAGTGAATAAAAGATCGAATTTTATTCTTATATTTATTTTTAAATAACTCCAAAAAAGGTTTATGGATACATTTTTAAAACTTTAAGTGGATATAAAAAATGGTACTATTCGATTATGACAGAACACAAAATTATCAAAATTGACTAGTAGACGACAATGATAAAATAAAAGATACAGCTAATACTTAGAATTACAATTAAAAAGCTTAAAAAATACGAACCAAAATATCATATATTTACTAGTATTACATTAGTTATATTAGACTTGTCCTTTGGTGTAGTGGTTATTGTCCCTGAAGCCGAAGGTCGTGGGTTTGATTCCCAACCAGGATAAAATATTTGTGCGACGAGCAGAAGTATTTTTTCTGTGTCTGCTTGTCAAATATCTATATAAGCATATATGGTTACCATAGTATAGACTCTGCCTAGTTTGGGATTGCATTGTCCCTTGATATTGTTATTACTATAACTAGGGCTTTAAAATCAATATTAACTTTAATGAATGGAACATTTTTTGTAAATGAAACCTTTTGTAAATCTATATAAGAGTAATTATCAACATATTAGTACGTTGTTATAACAAATACCATCTCGATCTGCCGAGTCGGACACTGATTCAGGTAAGATATTACTAAACCGACCTCGAATTATTTTTGTAAATTCCAATCGGGGTTCGTTAAACTGTTTGGATAAACCATTGTGCCCATAAAATATGAAGTGAATTATAAGTAAAATGAAAAGAAAATTGATTTCATATAATGACATAGAAATTGATATCACAGAAATGCAAAGAATATCGAAAACTGGTAATCTTCACTTGATATCTATCATTAGTTCATTTTAAGGTGAATTTCCGCATACACATTCATGGTGGCGGTAGTTAAACTGACGGGTTATATTTTATAAACCATTTTTGAGGGTTTATTTTATACGATCTTTTCTTAGTATGTTTTAGTCATATATAGTTTAATTGTAATAGCATTACATGTGTAAAGTTTAATTATATTTGGCTAATCTAAAATTTAAAACATACGTTCTATTTCAGTGACGTTCTTTATTATTGCTAGTTCTGAGCTAAATGTTTAATTTTCTTTATACGTATTAGTAAACTCTAAAAGCAACTGTTATGACTACTAACAAATATTATCACTGACCGTATTAGGGGTGAAAGGATATAAATTAAGAAAAATGCGAAAAGTCCAAGATATTTACTTTAAAGAAGTATGGCATGTTTTTATTATAAAAGAAGTAAACCGCAACTATAGTTTATTGAGTCTAAGGAGCAGAGAATATTTAGGCTTTATAAAACTACTAGTCTAAAGTGAATTGCATGTAATACAAAACGAAACAAGGAGTCACATTTCAGCTCATACCAAAAGAGCGAAATAAGGAATTTTTCGAAATAAGAAACGAGCATCGGTCCGGCGCTAATTTAATCGCCGCTTCGAATCTCAGACGGTAGTCGCGAAAAAATGACGATGTCTATAATTTAAATGCCTGTTAAGGTCGAACGATATACCATAGGTGAGGTCTATTAGGATAATTTATAGCCGTTTAATATCGACCGAACCCCGTGCAGGTTTGATTTTTGATGTCGTGTCGTGTTTTTTTTTCGCCTGCAGACGCCACGGATCGCGTGTCGCGTGCTTGCGGCGTCTTTTTTTCGGTTTACGTTTTTCGGGGGTGCCTCACAAAAAATTAACCGGCCAGTGACTACCGGAATATAATTTTTTGATAATTTAATAAATTATACGCTTAACAGTTTGATATTTGGGAGGGAGATGCGAGTGAATTATCCATTGTGGAGTCACAGACGTTTACCGACTAAGTATATGTTGTGATCTTTTTATAGGCACGATGATACTGGGGAACGAATTAACGTAATCAAGTTTTTTCTTCCTTCCTTAATTTAGTACAATATTAGAATATCGCTTTATTATATACTTTTGATATCAGATACTTCGAATTTAGGTCCGAATTGGCGGTTTCATGAGAACAAAGTACTTATAATTAATGTTTAATTATACGTAGGAACATGTAAGAACATGAACGCCTCTATAGCTATTTTATTTGGGACGTTGATGGGACACGATTGTGATAATGCCTTTTTATCATGAGGCAGTGTCACTGAGTTTAAAACTTTACTCAATTGTCCGCTACGTTTTTATCCAGTTATATAAGATGGTTGTGTGTATGTGCTATTCTCCTTCCATTTATAACATTGTTATGTTTGCACGTTAATGCTTTGACGTGAAGCAATTGTTATGAAACTTCCCCAGGCTCAGTTTGCATGACTAAAATGTGTGTTACATTTACTGACGTGTCAATACACACATTACTGAGTTGCATTTAGCCTTATGTAGATCTTTCGAGTTATAACTAATGTTTACCGAGTGGGTTCATGGATTGGTTTTATCAAACGCACTGCACGTTCGACGAAGGCAATGGTCTTGCAGATTGCTTTCTCTCGCCATTTTGTCGAGACAGCTAGGACTTAAAATAAAAACAGGGGTTCGATCACGTTTCACGCACATTTTCTTGATTGTCAATATCAGCGAAGCTGTCTGTAGATTGTAAACCCTACTACCAATTTAGCTGTGCTAACTCGGTGCAAAATTTGCCATGAAGATGATGGTACAACTGAAATGTTTTAAACGCGCGTTTTTTGTTGCACAAAAATAAATGAACCCGTCACTTGCCAAATTCGTAAGGGAGCGTGACAGTTTGTGTCTTTATACCCTGGGTGTGGAGGAGGCCTGTTCATAGCAGTGACATTTTTCCGCTGTTGTAATATTGTCACCTCGTCCTCAGCGCGTCGGGTTATAGGCATAAGTTTTTTTCGCGTATTCAGAACAATAATGGCCGGTCATGGCGCGCCTGATTGCGGACGGTCGGCGGCGTGGGCGAGGCAAGGGAATTGCGCGGTCGCGCGCGCCTCGTCTCACCGCGAAACCCGAGCCCGCGGGCATGGCGGGGTTATTATTTCTCTGCGCATTGTTCTAGTTCGCAGCCGGTATCTGTTCTGCTTTGCCGGACGTCTTGTTTTTAAATTCTACTCTCAGTGTTGCACGACCTAAAAACTGCTTGACAGTTGGGATGCCCTTGTTGTCCAGTTGTAGGATGATATAAATCCATCCCAAATAATTGTGGTGGAAATACTGCATTAGTGATTTTGGATTGTTGTTTGCCGATAGAATTATTAACCATGACCATGTACCTTAGGCGCATTATTGGTTTTATATTCTCTCAGTGTTGCACGACTTAAAAACTGCTGGGATGCCCTCGTTGTCCAGTTGTAGGATAATATATTTCCATCCCCTTTGTGGTGGAAATACTGCATTAGTGTTTTGAGATTGTTGTTTGCCGATAGAATTATTAACCATGTACTACCCTAGGCGTATTATTGGTTTTATAACCAGCCTTCGTCAACCCACTGTTAGATACAGGCCTTCCCCAAGGCACAAGATTTGGACCATTTTCTTGTATAAAAATATCTTCTTCTTTCTTCGAGTCTTTTTTCTGTTATATGTTTACTTTACTTTTTACATTAACTTTTACCTTTTATTACCTTTCTATATCATAATCAACTTTTAAATTAAATGTACGGATATCGTAATTTTTTTTTTTTTAATAGTATCGGCTCATTGGAAACGGCATCCTTTACAATATACACCATATTGTAAAGGATGCCGTTTCAAACACTTTAAAAAATTATAACAGAGAATTAATTTGTGTAAATTGTACTGTTCATTTGAGTAAGCGGATTAAACGATATTTTAATACGTTTTACTATAGTGTTTTCTTTTAAATATTGGAACTTTTTTTTTTTTTTTTGTAAAAAGAGAACGCATGAACGAGTCGAAGTTTTAGGGCCCCAGTGAAACTGCTTATTTTTCTCTCGCCCGTTTGAGTGATGGAATGTTGTATGCTCATGTGATCACGTTACGAGGCGCCCGTCGCCCGGTAGCACTGGCCAGGTCGGGCGGTTTTTTGTCTCGCCACTGACAGATCGAATTAAAATAAACGCTACGATAAGGCGTCCTACAATATTATCATCCTGTATTCAGTTACGTGAGCGTGTGACGTGCAGTGGGAACACGGTAGGTGGGAGCCGACCACTTTCGAACGGCCCCGTGTTTTTTTTATTGCTCCAATAAACGGGTTCGATTGTTTAGCGTTGTTCCGTTGGCATACATCTAATTTAAAACAATCTGTACTGCGGTCGCATTGTATCGATCCGGACAGAACATCGCGATCGTGGCTACATCTGGACGGGAAGGTAGTAACTAGTCGACGGTTATTCTGAAAGTGACTGCCGAATGGACATTCTTGCCATATGAGGGTGTACTCGCGTTGTTTTCTTCAAAGAGGGTAATCCCCGTCATTACCTACATCGTAGTATATACGCAATGGCCAGGTGTAAATCCTAAATTTTATACTGGTATGTCGAGCCGTGGTATTCCACGTCAAAAGTTTGTTTGTCTATTGTCTATGGCACAGATAAAAGCTGTTACCTCCTTTAATTCGCGTGTTTTAGTCAGTTTCAGTTGTAGTCGCATGGTGCCTCTCAGTATTTTAAAGTAAATGGTCTACAAAAAGCATTAATACTTTAGGATAGAATAATTGATAATAGTTATAAATAAAAAAAATTGTTAATGTGGTGTGTACTGTATGTTTCCTAATTGAATAAACTGGCAATGATATGGCACTTCTCTAAGCGGACAGGCGAATGTTCCAACTATAAATATAGAAATAAATAAAAATGCTACTCTATAAATCAATTTATAAAAAGAAAATACAATATGTATATATTAATAAGTGAAAAGAATATTTTGTACTACTTTTATAGCCTATCGCGCTCACGGAGGAGAATAGAATTTGCCAGACTTATAGTTTATATTAAAGATATTTGAGGAAATCTTTTTTTTATATGTCATTCATATAAAAATTTTTAAAATAGATAAACCAATACTTTTATTGTTTACGTTTCTACCATTTAAGTTAAACAAGTAATTTGTCAAATAGTATATGTCACAGTAAAAAAACTATTATTCTATGCATGTTTCAAAAACAATTTAGAAAATTTTTTAAAGAAAACTCTTTGGTCGATTTCGAACGTTAAACAAAAACATTTAACCGACCTCTTAATAATGACATCCCCAAGACACCGCTAGTCGACAAGACGCCGAGACCGACTTTTTACATGCCCATCCGACGCATAGAGCACCTTTGTCTTTAAGCAATCGGGTAATCAGCTCGTAATGCCATAACCCAACTAAGAAATAACAACACCCTTCGTGGGATTCGAACCCACGATCTGTAAAGCGCGGGCCTATACAACTAGGCCACGGAGGCAGTAATATCATATGAATAAAGTACTACAATACGAGTGAAATATATTGTACATACAAACTTGTTAACGGAATCCCTTAGGTAACGAAACGTAGGTGACGAAATATATTTATTTCCCGGCTCTTGCGATATGTAAAGACAAAACGTTTGCATTCATGCGTAACAGCTACTGAATTTAAAGAAAAGGTCCCCCTCGCCCCCTTCTTTGTCCACCAAAGCGTTACGAATCGCCAGATGGTCTATTTTTTGTTCCGATACACCTATTTCACATTAATTACGGGTGACTTGTATTATAAATGAACTGATGAAACAATGAAAACGGTCTAGGAAGGTAAATTCTTATCGGACTACTGATAATTTCGATTCAGGAATGTTTGTTAACACGCGTGAAATAAATTGAAATCGTAATATATCTATTTAAATTTCAATTCTCATTATTACGTTTTATAATTCAGTGTAAGACCGGAAGAAAGCAACCACCGGCACAGAATCCTGCTATGGCAAAGCTAGGGCAGGAAACTCAAAAAATACTCATTTTTAAAATAACTACAGTGGCAAGAGATAATTTCTATTCCGAGATACGAGTCAATTATCTCATTCTCCCTTCATTCGATAAATTTTTATCTAAAAGCAACTCTTGAATAGCATAATGTGGTTTATATTACAATAAAATTTTAACTATAGTTTTAAACATCCGAATATCTATGATAATTTTTGAAATATTATTTACGCGTCATAAAAGCTTTGTTCATGTTTTGGAGGCGAAATTTAGTTCACACAAGAACAATCTTATTTTTTTAGTTATTACCGTGTACCGGCATTTAATGCCAATAGAATTCGTTGATTGTAAAAGTTTTCATATTGTCGACAATGGTGTCATAAGATGAAACATCGAAACTTTTTTTTATTCTTGCTCCCTTCATGAACTTGTAGGCCCTAAGCATTTTGATTAAAATATGATATATCGTTTTCCTAAAACCTATGTTTATTTTTCAAACTCCACTACGACTCCAAACTTGTATTGAAATAGTCAAAGTTAAAAATAAACGAAGCTTACAGTTTTTAAAACCTAAACAATTGGGATTTATGACTCGTTTATTTCAGCCGTGTTCAAATACGAAGAAATTTAATGTTCCATAAGAACGAAAGAGACAAAAAATCAATTTGAGTTGATCCTTTGGGTTAGATCGCTAACAAAATAAGAGTTGATTTCAACTAGACGTAATATTATTTGTCTATCAAGACCAGTAGCGTGAGGTCTCCGTGGTTGCGGTCGCGACAAAAGTATTTATGACATAGTCATAGTTCAACGTGTATTTGAAATAACAATTTTGTCGTTGAACCACTATAAATAACCTGTCGCTTCCGATTTCCAAAACAGATGTTCCATTTTGAGATTTACCAATAACAGCTCAACTATATTATGTAATATAATTCTACAAAAGTTCCCTTTTTTAGGTTTAGTTATTACCATAATGCATGTACAGTAAGAGATCAATTGTTTTGACTTCAATGATGCAGGCGAAATGGAAGTAGCAAAAACGGGATTACGTGGTATGACTTCACTAGTAAAAGACCATTCCAAGTGCAATCAGTTTGTTTATAACAGAGCTGGTCTATTTCTGCTATAACGAAATCGAGTCAGATCCCATTGCATTCTCTCTTACTCTATAAATATTTCTTTTATAATTGTTTACTATTTTAAATTGGGCGCCTCATGGTAAGCCGCACTTTTGGCCAAAAAAAACGAAGAATTACACCAGTTCTAAAGTCCTTAGGCTCAGCTGTACTGAGCTCATCTCTAAAAGTAAGTCGTTCTATCTCCAGTATGTTATTCCGAATAGGTAGTACAATCAAGACGTCGAAAAGTGATTGGGAGCCAATTCAGTTGTGAATAAAACATTTTGACTTTGACTTTTGAAACGTAATGCAGTAATTATTACATGTCACTGCTTGGCGGATCCTAGACGGACTCTGCAAAAAGCATTCTCGTAGCACTTGTGTTTGAATGAAATAAATAATGTTGCCATAATAATTCAGACCTGAATTGCCTTGCCAATTTAATGTATTTCGTACTCTTGTCAACAAAAAAATAATAACAGAAAAATTCTAAATCAAAAGCAATTTCATCTTAATCGCACCGAATACTCGAGCGGAGGCAGAGCGATATCCATCCTATCAAGTTACCTAGGCTGGGCTGCTAAGTTACTGGGCGTCTCTGAGAGATGTTGGGGAACGATTTAACAAATCTGTCAATCGATCGAATACAATTCTTGCTGACGAATAATAGAGCTGAAAATGAAATGCAGGCTCCCGTGGAGTTAAAACAAAGCTCGGTCGTATAATAATAGTCGCTTGGATGATTTTATGGAAACATGATACCGTGTTGGCCTCTCACAAAAAGAGCAAAACGACCCCCGACCGAAATCGTTTTAATCGTCGGAAGCCACACGGCACCCGAGATTATTCTGTAATTATGAAACGATGTTTACACATTATTTTTTACTCATGGAACATTAAGTGAACGCGGGCAAAATCTATTCTGAATTTATTTAACATTAATAATTAACGACGAGCGGAATTGATAAAGTGTTAAAAATATACGCACATTTAAGTTTTCCTATCAAATTCAGAGATCATATAAGCTAAAGACAAAAAGGCAGCTTATGAATTTTCTTTAGCAACTGATGTTACAATCGATTAATTAAGACTATTGACTTACAAGCTGACGTCACGAATTTGTTAGTTAACGAACACATGAGCGAGAAATGCGAGTACAAGAGTGTAAAAAACATTGACGCGATACGAGGTGACACCATACGATTTGTTTGATCTAACGTATATGGGAGTCAGCTACCGATGGTTCGCTGGCTTACCTACCGCCGCTTTCGTCCACGAAAAAACTCGTGACTGGGGCGCAAGACATCCGAATTCCTTTAGAGCAAGTAAGTGTGTTTAATCGCACGTAACAACTCTATTAATTCGTATAGAGGTGCATTCAGTTATTTTCTAAAGAGGACCTTTTGAGCGTGACGTGACGATTATAATCAGTAGATAAATGAAGTAATTGTGATTTGAAACCTTTTCTTTGGGTTCTACACATTATTCAGCTTCCAGGTCATGAGGCTGACTGAGGTTATTGATAATACTCCGCTATCACTGTTAATGCTGCGCTATCGTCCTCTTGGAAATTCATGTATCCGTGTGTATAGAAGAAGGTACTGTTATTAATGCAAAAGTGTCATGGGCCATTCCGATTGGCCGCTCGATCGTGAAAAAACCCGTGCTTCGAGTTGTAAAACTTTACAAAAGTGCGCAAATGTTCCTCTCGTGCGCGGTAAAACCAGACTATTTTTTTAAACGCGCGAAACTTTGAGTACGAAAATATTACGCGCTAAACGGCCGACCAATCAGGTGCGATCCCGTCAGCCAATAAGAGCGTCGCGTTGCTCCCTTTTTATTTTTTCTTTTTAAATGGCGTGCACGACGCAACACGAATTTATAATAAAAAAATATTAAATATAAACCAAAATAACTAAAAATCAAATAAAATTAATAAAACTAACAAAACCTTGAATACAAATAATAGCGTCGCCAACAGATACTAATACACTGTTGTTGCGTGAAAGAAAAATATAATAGACTATCGTGTCTTTACTATCTGTAATGATATATTTTGTAGTGGGAACAAGCTCAAAACTTGTACAAGGCGAGACATATCGTAATACGTGGAGGCGATGCGCGCACCGAAATAACCTGACATTTCGCTGAATCGATGGTCGCGTGTTAAAGAGTGCCGCGGGTTTAATAAGTCTTAAAAGATTTTTTTTGTTAAGGAATATGTTTGATTTTTAGTCAGTTTTCACTTGTTTTGTTGTATTTTTTATCTTCAATACGACGTCGTACAAACGTTTTAAATGATACTATTGCGAAGACGCGTTATGCAGTTATATGAGGTCGTAGTCCCATTTGGAGGACATCATCCATTTGGGCCCATCAAAATTTTCCTTGAATAATAATAATAAAGTAATGAGACGAGTAGGTCTCGCATATAAAAACAAAATGTCACAGAATTTCGGATTGCGCGAGCTCAATCGCTTAATATATTTAGCTTGTGATCTTATTAAGCATCGAAAAAACGCGAAAAGGTAAATTTAGAGTAATGATTTTCATGTGCCATGACAAAGAAGACTGGCAAATAAACACGAAGATATAATTTCCAAGTAATCTTTAATCAGTCTTAACCTTATATATTTTTTCAAAACGCTGTTCTATATCAATGACATTAACCTATTATCCAAAATATTCATATAATTGGTTATATTTTTTAAAGTCTTTTTAAGACATAAAGAAGTGACAAAAATAATGGTGTCAATTTGGAAATTCTGTTCAAATTATAAAATTCAAAGAAAATTAAAACATGCTTAAGTTATAGTTCATCGTTACAAATTGTCCACAGCTTAAAACATTTAATAACGTTATATTCAAAATCTGGGGTTAGATTAGGGGTTAACCCAGTAATTTAGTAGTGAGTTGCCGTTAATTTAAAATTTACTAACTACTTATGGAAACGAGCGACAGATGACGTTATAATAAAGCGTCCGACAGATCGAGTTGACGCCGCATCACCGAAAAACTCGCGGCAACCCTTTCCCCAGTTTCGGAAACCGCACAATAAAACCACAGACACCTTTTAAACGCGCCACGTGTCGCACACTTGGCAACTTTTACCGAAACCCCAACATCAAATTACGCTTAACAATTCAAAACACCCGAAATAAGAATCAGAATAAATAACGAGCAAGGCGCTCCGTTACGTCCCTACGTAACAATCGAGCTCCGATCGTGGCCGTTGTATTGTAAAATTAGTTACCGAAACATTTTACCACACCAATATATCAGGCGAGGGTCTATTATCTCGTAAAATCTAATTTAATAGACAAAATCTTAAACCAACCGATCGATTTATGTCGGTGGTAAAGTCGTCACATTAAGAGGTTTGTAATGATACCTCATTAATATCCTTTGTGGTTTTAACAGGACGTAAAAAAAAGCTATGAAATTTCCTAGCCCATATTAAAAAAAACGCTAACATTTTAATTAGCCAACCGGCCCCGAACTATAAAAAAACGAAATAATATTTTTGAAGTTAGATAATATTTTTCCTAAACACAGGCATTATAACTCTGGGGAGAGTTATACGGATTATATAACAATTATCAGTTACTGACAATAATATAAAGGAGTTTAATTAAATTGTTTCTACAAGGTTATGTTACCAAAGCAGTTTATTCAGCAATGGCTGCATAAAAAATCTAAAGGTAAGTGACATATTGTCTTTGTATATATACCACTTACCGCATAGACGTATAACAGTTATGTAAGAGTAACCGTAGAAGTTAAATTATGATTGAAAAGGTTTCTTAAGAAACTAGATGTCTGTAAACCGATTGCCAGGATTTCTGTCTGTATCCATGTGATACAGGGTGGGCCAAAAATTTTTGCAAATAGCAACACTTGATTTCTCCAAAACCGTGAGAGCAAGGGGCGCGCGGG
>DWHO01001498.1:0-15287 GCA_018247575.1 Eurytides lysithous rurik
TAACAAAAATATACCAAATATATACACAATGTCCACTACGAATGCAATAAACGTCCACAATTGTTCACGCTTAATATTACACAAGAACTCGACAATTGTCACAATGAATCCGAATACGACGAAGCTTAGGGTATATCATAGAGTTTCATCATACTCGAATTTTCAACAAGATAGTTTTAGAATTACACTGCATTGAAGATATTTATATTTTTCGTCATAACCGTATTTTATTTTGCGGCAAAAAGACCAGTAGATTAAAAAAAATCGTCATATTAAAAATAAGAAGAGTTAACAAATTAGACATTTTGTTTCGTTTATGAGAGAAGGTGGGAAACAACCAGAGGTTTCACCCAAAAGTGAGTAAGTGAGTGAACTGGTGTACCACTGAATCCACCAAGCTGCCTTACTTACAGCTAAAATTGTGGTACTTTCCTTGACCAGTTGAAATTTTCGTTCAGTATGGAAACTGTCATTTTATTATCACACTTTATAACAAGTCATTAACGTAAATATTTTTTTATTTATACTTTATTGCAATACCTTATAAATAAGAATTACAAAGGGCGGACCTAATGCCATAGGGCATTCTCTCCAGTCAACCCAGGGAGTGGAGAAAATTTGTGGCAGGCGCAATAATGAAAATAAGATTGCTAAATGCTAATTAAATAATTAAAATTTTATATAGATACTGAGAATTCGTACTCAAACTCGCATTTGGCCGGCCAAAGGTTGTGGGCACAGCCACCCAAAAGGCGGCTTTTGGGTGGCTGTGCCCACAACCATTTTTGAGGGCTGGATCCGCGCCTGATATATACATACATATACGTTAAACCATACGCGTTCACTCACACACATACACACATCTACATATTATTCTCAGAAACAGGGTAAACCATCGCATATTGTTTTTTTTTTAATTACGAAATATATACTTTCGAAATATAAAATCGAAAAATAGAATCATAAAAATACATATAAGTTAAAAGCATAATCCTCCTTTTCCTGTAGCGTATTTGCTTACGCAGCACATACTTTAATAAATAAAAATGTCATATAAAAGGCAAATAGTAATATACAAATATTTTTCTAAAACATTTCATTAAAAAAATAACAATTTTTCTGTGTCCTATATTCCTATATTCATCCTGCAAGCACCTACATTACAAAACTAGGCACTCCTTTTATTCACGTGTCATCTCAACTCGGGTATGACTACTTATTTTATCTTAATTTTTAACTGACAATAATGCAGAATTATCTGAATTGTTTTTATCGATAAATTTAATTTATAGACTTGGACGAAGACAATCAAATAACGGCGAGAGATATAAGTGAAATTTTAGACCGTCTAACTTGCGGTTCGGGAAAACGCAGCCAATTGCTTGACGATGACTCTAAGGGAAAAATCGCCAATGTTGTAAGTATATTTCACTGTGCCATTTATTTCTTAACAGACTTAAAAGGTAGTTATTTACCAGAAACTGTTTGCTATTTTACAAAGGAACAAGTTTTAAAAACATCTACGCTAATAGACATTTTTATTAATAATTATCTGCTCATCTCATTTTTTTTTATGATTTAGGTTGACAAACGAGTAAGCGGCTCATCTGATGGTAAATGATTACCGTCGCCCATGGACATTTGCAGCGTTACAAAACTAGCAAATGCGTTGCCACCCTTTTAGCAGGGGAATTTTGGAAAGAGGGAGGAAGGAGGAGTGAAAGGGAGGGAGTAATAGGGGGGACCCCTCGGGGATGGTGAAGGAGGGAGGAACGAAAGGGAGGGGCATGGGCCACCGGCCACCTCACTCACCGGACGAAACGCAGAAGCAAAAACACTTCCACTTTACACCGATTTTCTGTGAGGTCATGGTACTTCTCCGGTTCCAGCCGGCCCATTTAACGGGTGCAGCTACGTGGCTCTACCATCGTAAAATTTTAATTTTCGAAAAACGTGTTAAATATTTTCATTACGATGTTTAATGATAATAAATACACGCATGTTTTTCAGATACTACGAGAAATTAGCCTAATCAATACTGACGGCATTGGGTTGAATGAATTTAAGATTATCATGACCCGGATTCCCGAGTTCCACGATGCTTTCTATTTCCGTTTATAGTTTTTTTTTTCAGATATATTAAATAACATTTTTGTTTTATATATTTTATTGCCTATAATAAAATTAGTTTCTTTAACAACTGTCAGTTTTTTTTAAGTGTAGTAGTGTGTGTTGTTTGGTTATGTCCGAGAAATACTCTTAAACAGTCCTAAAAATATGTTGTACATATTTCATGTTTGGTACGTAGAGACGTAGACTGAGATAATCGGTTGCTACAGATAATAGCTTAATTATAGGATAACTGCATAGATTATCTCTTATTATCAAGATCCCTACAATTAAACTTAACTTAAAGGAAACTTTTTCAAGATACTTATTAATAAACGTGGAGAAGACTTAATTTTATTTGAAGATTATAAAATTACAATGAATAAGAACGAAATACAGAGTATTAATCATTATCTGATAAAGGCTTTACAAGCGAGTTTATTGTAGCGGCCGCCGAGAGTTCGGTCAGGTAAGGGTGGAAAGCCGCTGGTACGGCCCTTTTCACTTGGCAACACCAATGGTTGTTTATATTTTACGTGACTCGAAGCGAATCCCAAGTAAGTGCTAAAAGAAATATGTTTCAGTATCAATATACACAATTGTATTTCACGACAATATTAGATATTAGAAAAATATTAGAATATTTTAAATTTGTTAAAATGAAAATCTTTTAATTTTATTTTATGGATTAGGAGGCAAATGAGCAAGCAGCCGGACTTTCGCAATATCAAAAGACTTGCGAATGTGTTGCCGGCCTTTAATAAGCTCTTCTTGAAGGACCCTAAGCCGTATCGGTATGGAAATTTGGGTGCCCCAAACACAGATAACAACTCATTTGATTAGTATTTGGCTTTGTATTGACTTTTTAATAAACTCGATATTATTTTTTGCATCTGGTTGGCACCGGTATTCTGACTTGGAAGGTGGAAAGACGTGGACAAGAATTATTTTATACGAATAAGTTCTGTATCTGTACAACGGAAAGGACACCATAAAAAGTGATTTTTAAAAGGAATTGTGAAGTAACCTACAAGATAGTTTTGTAAGTACGAATTAAGTATTTATTATTTGTATCGGATCTCTAGCAACGAAAATTGATTGCAGCTGGTACCTAATATTGTAACGATAATATATGCTTGTATGAAAGTTCTCGGCCTTTTAGTTCACGAAAATCGAAGTACTATCTCGATCTGCTGAGAACACCGAGCTTTTTAAAAACCAACTTAGCTTTTACTTCCAAATGACTGAGGAACTGCGTTCAGTTCCTCAGTCATTTGGAAGCATAGTTCCACATATCGAACGACGTTTCGTTCGATATGTCGACCCCAAGAATTCCGATATGTCGACGTTGTGGCAATGAGGGGGGTGCTTTCAAACAGAGGAGACACGACAAAGGGTTTTTTTTTGGTGGTGAACGCGCAACTTGTGTCTTAGTAGGGTTGAAGTGGACTAGGTTAAGTCGACCTCAGTCTTAGATTTTACTTAACAAAATCTCGACTTCAGACACAAGTTTGTTCTGGTACTAGTCAACGTGTTCCTGAAAAATATTTGCCCGGCCGGCGTCACCCGTACTGTCATCCACATAGCAATGAATGTTAGTAACATGTAACAAGTCATTGATATGCAGAAGAAACAGCGAGGGGGATAGCACGCAGGCCTCACGCTATGCTCACGGAACAGAGTAAGATGATTCAAATGCTAATTTTATTTGTTAATCACAGCCCGGATCATCGCTAGGCAACTATTCTTAGCGCATCGTCGTATGTCATGCTTATATGATGTAGGATGAAATGTCAGGTATTTAAAATGATATTAATAATTACAAGGCCGTTTAATTTCATCAAATCATACGTTGTTTGGCGATGAGTCGCTTATCATCAGATGCCCTAGTTGCTCTTCGTATCACTCGCTTTCATGAATGAATATACGCAGCCACGACATAACCAAGTCACATTATTGTATATTCTTATCCTTAATAATGCGGTCTCCTATATGCTGATGTATGGCTCACCGCCCTGTAACTTTTGGGATGAAACCAGCTCAGTAAAATAAGAACTTACGTGGGTGTAGTTTCATTTTAAAAAACGTTATAAAATATTATTATACCATTATTATATTTTTTTCCTTGAATCTTGTATATTTCGGTCACTTATTTTTTATCAATAAACGCGAAAGTGTACTTATTTATCATTTTTTCGCATAACAACGGATTGATATGATTTATTATGAAATTAACACGGGCAAAAAGTTTTGAGAAAAGCTTAGTAGCTAAATAAAATATGATTATTTATGGTAAATAAATGATAGTAAACATACGGTGTCATTTCCTGAGGACACTGCCACATGTACTCAGGCTCATGGAAGTAACTGAGTGGGTGACGGGATGTGGCATAGCCTTTGTAATAATCTCTGTGACGCTGACATGCCTGCGTAGATGCAATTAATAGAATGTTTCTACTCTGCAGCGTAACCAAGCCCTTAGTTAATTATTTAATCGCGTCTGGAAGCACTTGTTCACCGAACATCATCATTGCCTTTTGCAAATTAATCCGGCATTAATTAATCAGTTGAACTGCTCGACATATACTGCCAGTCTTGCAGTCTTATAAATACAAAATAAGTTAGTCGCAAGATGATTTAAATTTATCCTGCCTTAACAAATAAAAAAAATATTTAACAATTTGGTCTTCGCTTGAATCACGTAATCAAATATATAAATATATCTTTATGGGACTCAAAAGCTAAAATATGCAATATTATTAGTATTTAAAATCTTAATGGCCTTACAACTATTTGCATTGCAGCAAAAACGAATTTATTTTATTTTATTTGAACGATGTAATTGCTTTCAGCCTATGTGGCTCTATAAAGTTTCATCGGGCACCGCACCCGTGGGAATGCTCGTTCCCACAAGTTGGAAGACACGAATATAAAACATACAATTACAGATAATTTTAAGCTCATTTTATATTTGATTATTGAAGTTACTTACATCATAAAATGTATCGATCTCATCTTGTCTTTTATTATCAATAAAAAGGATATCCATGCTTCAGCACTGCGATTTAAAAAATCAACACTTTTTATGTAATGAACACGAAAATTTAAAAGCGGTTACACCGCGTAACCAGTACCAGTTGACAGATTCTTTAAGCAATTTTTAAATTGACGTATCAATGTCCTTGTAGTTTAGTAATATTTAAAACATAAAAACTTTTTTGTCGAATAATAAACGCGTTTCGAGTTATGTAGTGTTTAATGTGGGTCTTGTATGTTTACGAGGTCATAGAAAATCTTTTAGTTATTATAGAGTACATAAGTCCATTTCTTGACGACAATTATATTCTTATAATGAACGGCAGACGCAAACTTCGCTTTGCTTGTGCACTTTTTGGCAATATAGAGACAAAAGTATTTTTAAGGCAAGCTAGAATGGTCCCATAGCAATGGGAGCATAGCAAGTATCTCAGCCGTGCTTTTTCTTATAATAAACTCAGCTTACCTGGATATAGTTCCTCAGCCTTTCGGGGTTGTTATAAATATGCAGCCACCCACTGCTGGAATAATCTTCCTCCGCTGCTGCGTGACCTAAACATTGGGCACTTTTAGAAAACGGTTGAAAAGTTCTTTAATAAATAAACAGAAGAGTATATTATTATTGTATTTTTCATTAACATAATTACCCTTATTTGCAATCTACTTCTTTAGATATATTTTCTTGTCCCACCTCCACTATTCATTACCATTACATTAATGTTATAGTTTTATATATGATATATACAAATATTGACTCAACAACAACTCCTTTTTTTATTGAAGCATTATATAATATAGTATTTAACTTACCACTGTTTCTGCCACGTCTCACGTTGAGGTAATACATTCATGCATACATGTTCAATACACATCTTAGTTTTTTTTGTTACTGTGATTTGTTTTTGTTTTTTTTTTGTTACTTTTTGAATAGCATTTCGATGATTTTCAGCCAGAAAATCAGCGCCACGGTCCGGCTTCCTATGCTGAGGCGGTCCCCAACGGCGCTTCTATACCATACTTTAGTTATAGAAAGAAATATTTAGTTGTACCCTTTAGATATTTTTTATTTTATGTAATTTTTTATTTTTTTTTGCTTTAATATCCTTTATGTTTTGTAAATTTCTTTGTATAAATCAATATACGAAATAAAGTATGTATAATAAAAATATGTAAAGGTAACTGAAATACGATGATGCAGTGAAGTTAAATATTAATAAAAAGAAATTAAAGACCGACAGAAACCTTTATAGGTCTTTATTAAAATTATTATTTTATTTATGAAGAAGGCGGGTAAACGAACAAGCAGACTCATGAATATTTGCAATGTCGAACGTTTTGAAAATGCGTTGCCGCCCTCTAAGGTGGGAATTTTGTGGAAGGGAACGGCAGAAAAGGGGAGGGGTGGGAAGAAAAAGGAAGGGGGAGGCGGAGGATGGGCCTCACGGTAGCGAGGTGGCCGGACGAAACATGAGAGCACACTTCCACTTAACGCCGATGTTCTGTGAGGTCGTGGTACTTATATGGGTCGAGCCGGCCCATTTAGCAGCAGTGGGAATGCTTCGTGGCTCTTCACCGCAGAAATTTTATTTGTTAAATGTAGAATAATATAGATTTTATGTGTTTCAGGAAACCACTCTTCAGTGATTACAAATAAAATTTAAGATTAAAAAAAAAAACATTAAACATTCGCCATATATTGAGGCTTGAAAACAATTAATGAAATTATTTAATTTAACATTACAAAAATATTCACAACTATTAGCTGATAATAAACTTCTCAGTATAGTTGCATTATATCGTAGATCTTTTAGTTATCTGACGTAAGCTTTGCATGGGTTTCTGTTGAAACGTCCAATTAAACTCCGATCCGGAAGCGGTGGAATCCCAGAAGTGCGTCCAATGCAATGGGGTAAAATAGTTGGTTCTTTGTATTTTACGTGATGCAACGGGTAATCCAAATACACCCTAAAAGTAAACAAAAGGCAATTATCTTATAATAGATTTAGGTCGCGGCTTTCTTCGTGTGAATTTTGATGTCAAATCTTTTTTTTTTTTTTGTTTTTTTTTTATTGTTCTAAGCACACCGTGAAGGAAGGACAGACCAACAAAATCACCTTCAAATTTACGGCATTAATAAGGATTATACTGTTAAGTTTTTTTATTTTTTATTTTGAGGACATATTGTTCAACATAAATCAATTTTCGACTATATCTCTACTAACTAGGTTGATCACGATTAAGCATTGATTCATAACTATACAAAAATAAAAGAAACTTACGATGACATCTCTGGACAACATTGTCCTTTGTACTCTGGCTCTTGGAAATATGTCAACGGATGATAATTTAATGGATATCCTTTATAATACTCCCGATGTTTTTGACACGCCTATGTTAAAGAAAAAAAGGAATGGTACTTTACTACAGATCATTTTCTATATTGTGCTGACAAAATTAAAATAATATAACTTAAAATAAGATATAAAACAAAACCATGATAATATAATATTTGGACCTCGTAAAAGGTATTTATTTCGTGTTGCCGCATATAGTCCATAAAAATTATAAATTTCACCATTTCACTGGATTTTTAAAATAAAGTTAAGTATATATAGACATATGTGATTATTAACGAATTAAAAGAAAGTTTGACAACAAGACGTAGGAGTTTTTATAGACAAAAAAATACATCTTGTTTTTTATATAAATGTGTTTATATGTTAATTTGGAACAAACCTCTTGTTAACGGAGTCAATCAATCTTCTGTAGTAACTTTTCCTTTATTTCGCCGAAATAACTTGGTATTGGTTGCCCTCTACCCCCTTTTCTCTTTTCTTCTCTAATTTCCAATAAACAAACAAACTTTAATACTTAAGACAATATATGTAGCGGGTAAGATCTTGACACGTGATAATTTTTTGTTTATCCATATTATCTACTTCTCTACATATTTTATACCAATCGATTTCGTTTCTAACAGATGAAAAGATCCTTCATGGGCCTGAGTATACGCATATATAGTAAAATTCCATAATATGTCCTAGATCCACAAATTGAGCATTTTAAAACTAAAATTAGAATTAATCTATTGCATAACTCTTATTACACTTTACATGAGCTTCTGGTGGACCAAAACGCGTGGAATTGTTAATTTAAAAATTGTTAAAATTGAAAAAATTGTTAATTGAATCGTATGTAGGATAGATATTATCGTTTTAAGGCTTAACATACTGTAACGAAATTTTAAAAGAGCAACTGTTGAGTTTCTCACCGGTTCTTCTCAGCAGAACTGCATTACAAGCCGGTGGTAGCACGAACTGAGATGTAAAAATGACGATTCAAATGTGCTTGTAAAGGCCTTTTTGAATAAAAATATTTTGATTTCATTTGATTTATTGCGATTTAAAGCAAAAAAAAAGAAGAAATCGTAAAACATAGATAACCTAGACAAGCAATCATAGTCAAACTCAGGTCAAACGATTCTTTAACAACTGTTTTTTATGTTGGAGGCGAGATCAAATATCGCCAAAAAGGCAGAATTATATGGATGTTATTAAGATAGGGTGAAAATAATTTCACCCTATCTTTATAACACCCTATTAAATATTCGAAAGAGGATCGAAACTACAAAGTTTCGATCCTCTTTCGAATATCTTTCTGACAGTTAGGATATAGTCAAATATTAAAGTAATCGCTTTGTCAAATTAATATCAATGTATAAATAATGTGTGCACCTGTAAACATATCAACAAGCATTTTAGGAATTGCTGTATCAAATACTTCAAAGATTGAGTATGATTCGGGGCACTCTGGTGGGTATACAATTTCAATGATCATAAATATGATGATTGATTTTATATAGGGAGAAGAGGGCATATTCTTATTATTTTTATAGTTGTCCAAAGTCAAGTACTTAACATTTAGATCGCGGACTACATCATAAATTTGCCAAAATTAAGTTACACAGAATAAAGACATTAGGCAAAAATGGTATCATTCGTTTATCTATAGATATACTTTTTGAAAAATCTTATAAATTTTTGAAGCAATCACACGTACATTTATATTTTCTGCCTTATATAATAAATCATAAAGAATCAATGAACTAGAATTTTCATTGATTCTTTATGATTTATTATATTCGCCTATTTTATAAATAATTAATTTTTTTGTCTGTTGCCTCTACCTTGAAGTATTGTGGAGGAAATGTCAAAACAAATTCTCAATTTTGTTTTACCATTTATTTACTGGTATATCTTCAAGTTTTGGATCTAGCAATGTTTTAAATTAAAAATTCGATGAAGTTGTAACCGTGGAATTCGAATTCACTAAATTGTGGTATATTCGTTACTCCTTGTTATTTTGGGTGAACTATTTTTGTCCGCTCGTTCTACATTCGGTGCATTGGAATATATTTTGACACTAGGAAAAGAATGATCCTGTATGGTGAGTTCCGTATGGTAAATGGCTACAATTATTTGTACCCTTTAAAAAACTCAAATCAGGCATGAAAATTAGTTCGATAAATATAACGACTATATCTAGTAGCTCAATCACTTCTAATACCGAATTATGACATGTATTTTATCATATGCCCAGACATTATGAAATATTTATTTCCACTATAATGATTCACTAGATACCGAAATTTTCTTTATTTAATGTTAATCATCTTATCTATCAGTGAATCAATGTTATGTGCTACATAAATAGTACCATACATGTCATCTATTTGGTTAATGATGAATTTACAAATAGGTCTAAAAATTGAAAGTCTTAAATGTCATTATAGTGTTGATGGGTGAGTTTATCTATTAATTTTTTTTATATTATCCATATTAGTTTTTAATATTCATTATTCTTAATCATGCTATATTTGTATTGTTT
Source organism: Eurytides lysithous rurik (assembly GCA_018247575.1). NCBI lineage: Eukaryota > Metazoa > Arthropoda > Insecta > Lepidoptera > Papilionidae > Eurytides > Eurytides lysithous. Next base: position 10,033 of record DWHO01001498.1, read on the forward strand.
TTGATAAATGTTATAATTATATCTTAATGTAGTGAGATATTTGTGCTCCAACTTATATTTCTGTAAACCCTTTCTATAGAAATCTGTTTAAAAAAAATTAAAAGATATTGATATATTTCATTACACATGTAAAATTCTCACTAGTTTTACATGTATAATAAAATTAATATGATATTTTTTTGGTTGAGGAAGACAATTTAAAAAAGTTGTATTTCTTAGTTTACTGCTATTTGTGATTCATGATTCATTCATTTGTGGCTTCTGACTTCTATATTTAGGCATTCAATTGTTTTCATTGATAACAAATTATTGTGTTGTTATTATTTTAATTGTGTATGTTATTGAATCATTCAATAAACATTAGTGATAATTTATTTAAAACAAAATATAAACTATGTTTGTCCATGTTTATAATAAATAAAAGAAATGACATTTAATAGTAATAATTATGTATAAATTAATAATAGTATTAAAAAGGTTAAAGATCTTCATTTTGTCTACTTCATTTACGTTTAGAAATCGTCATGCAAAATCAATATATTGTGAAGAAAATTAAGGATGTACTTTATAAATTCCTTTACATAAATTATGCAAAATGCATAAACTTATTTAGATAAAAAAGTCTTATTTTTTATTATGAATGTTTGAGATGGTGCTTATAAGGTTGTTTCCATTTTAAATATTTGTTTTTTAGTATGTTTAAAAATAAGATGTTTAATTTAACATTTATTCTCAACAATTAAGGTTTTTCATCATCAAGATATAAATTGTGCTGCCTTAACCTGTAATGAAAATTATTATATTAAAAATAGAATGTTACAATTACCTTGATATTGTTGATTAGCTGTGGTAGCACCGGGAAATAGCTTTAATTTAATATACTCGAGCAATCTGAGTTCAAATCCCGGTGCGGGCACCAATGGATTTTTTAATTTATAATTAACTAATAATATGTCATTTATTATTAACTCAACGGTGAAGGAAACATAGTGAGGAAATCTGCATATTTAATCTAAAATTTAGAAACAATAAAAAAATATCTTAAATATGTGAAGTGCACCAATCCACATTGGGGCTGCATGGTGGCCTTATTCCCTCCATAAAGAGGAGACCTGTGCCCAACAGTAGGACATCTAAAGCCAGTATTTTTTTTAAAATACCTTTCTTTTCAGTATTCATAACCTAAACTGGTATTCCGGTGATGGTTATGACTTATATGGCGGGCATGGGAGATACGGTGTTGCGTGACCGTCTTCCGGCGTTATGGCGGCGAATAGAAGATGCACACTACAGTTACTTGGAAACGGATGACAGCCCGGAAAAGTTACTGCAGAAAAAGAAATTGGAAGGTATTAGCATAGACAAATAGGTTTAATTTTTTAAAGGAATTTCTATCCTAACATGTAATATTTGTTCAAATTGAACCTGAATATGACTGTAATTGAATAATCTGAGTTTAAATTTTTATGCAGAATTGCTATTAACAACCTATATAATGGAACTTTTAATGTTATGTGATAGTTGTTTAGAACTTTGGTTCCAAAGAGCACACTTGCAGTTATTTGAAAAGTTCTTGTTTGGAGTGCTTATATGGAATACCTAAGGTTGGCATAATTGAATAGAGAGAACTTATAAACATAATAGAATGGTTTTAGTATATCAAAGTGGTGTGGCAGAACCAATATTTAAGATATACAACAAATCTTCTAAACAACTTTTGAAATATTCTTAGGATATATTCAACATGTAGAAACTCTCCACAGGCTTGGTATCTTGATGAAGTTTTATATAGTTCCTTAGACTGAAATGAAAGTGCAAACATAATCTCATCAAAGTGAAAAAAGTGCAATCCCAACTAAGCTCAACCCTGTAAATTATTTTAAACTTTGAGGAACGTTGAATATCAAATAAATTTAGTAAAATATTGAAATTTTTAGAAAAAAAAAGTTACAGTACAACTTTTTTTGTATGAAAATAAATGTTGGTGAGTGATTTGAGTTATCTTGTCAACTACTGTCCTGCGTCTATACATTCTATAGATGTACATTGTTATTGCATATTTTTGAAAATCCCTTGTAATATAGGGATATATCCTAGTAGTTAAACAACTTGTTTCCAATATCTCTTATAAAAAACGCAATAAGAGGTCTGTATTTGCCGTGAGAATTACTTTAAAATATTGGTTTGCTATGTTATGTATTGTCATCATGTAGTAGACAATTTATTAGAGGGCTTAGTCACGCGAACATTGAAATAGTTGAATGAATGATAGATGTGACAAACCGCTTTAGCAAAAAGTTAATTTAATTAGGATTGAATTGAATGAGTAAAACTTTATAAAAAGTACCTATTCGAAAAATTTACCGATAATCTATAATGCAATATGTAATAATAATGTTTAAAGTAATTATAGTGGGGTACATATAAGATCTAAATTGAATGCTTTTAAAAATTATATAATACTTCAAAGTTTTTGACAAGTATAATAGAATTTATTTAATAGTTGATTAGTATTCAAGTTATTAGTTTTTTTGTTGATTTTTAATATTGATCATTAGTCATATACCTAGTTCATCAAGAAATATTTCCTTCCCATCAGGCTACATCATAGAATACTTGTCCCTGGTGCCACACGAGTGTAAATTCGGGCTGACGGAGACCGCCAAAGTCTTCCAGCGTACCATCAATGAATTGGCTGAATTCAGCGCGTACCGCGCCGGTATAGGGTGGGCGGCTTTGGCCCGGTACGCGGGAAACCTACTGTCTCAGCCCTGGCGCAAAGAGTACAAGGTTATTAGGGTGAGTATGGAGCGTGTGTTGTTTGTTATTATTATTATTTAATTCAATGATGAGACGAGCAAATCGGACGATTGGTACTCCACATAAGAGCATAATGTCACTCAGTGCTTTCTTTTGCACTACGCTTACAAACTCACAAAGGAAACGTCCTTTAGACTTAAACACAGTAGTGCTTGCATATTACTGCTTGGTGGCGTTGCCGTGCCACTTCTTCTAGCAAAAGCGTCGTTTCTCATATAGCCAAAGAGCCCTACCACGTTGAAAGATGATCTAGTCTGAATAAGGAGAGTAGTGCAGGTCTATTCAGAATTTTAGTTTTTTCTAAGAAGGGCCTCGTCACTAAGTTTCTTAGAAAAAAAAATACAGTTTCTCTTCTGTCCCCGCAGCAGTACTGGATTATGCTTAACTCAATTCGCACAATAGATTAATATTTTCGAAATTCGAACGCTATTTTCTATGATTCTTTCGGTTTTTGTACTGATGTAATTCGTATTGGATGAGTTGTTTAAAATGAAAATCGAGCGCGATCTTTCAGCTGTACTCGGGCTTCTACAAGCACGAGGTGGAGGCGAACATGGTGGGGGCGGAGAGCCTGTTGCAGGCGATGGGCTACCGGCTCGACGAGCGGTACGCGGGCCGACTGCTGCTGGAAGGACCCGCCTGCCCCGACATGGTGGCGGCGGTGTCGCGCGACGCACTGATAGCGCACTGCGAGTGCCAGGTGGGGATGTTTTCTTTTTTTTTAACCGACTTCAAAAAAGGAGGACGTTCTCAATTCGACTGTATTTTTTTATGTGTTATAATCATAAATTTTTACTGGGTGTACCGATTGTGATGATTCTTATTATATTTGACAGCTGGTGCTTTTCGTATGGATCCATATAAATTTTAGCGAGATTTGACGAGTAGTTTTTGAGTTTTCCCTTTTTATGCGTATTTTTGTTTGTAAACGGCATATCGCAAGGCTTCCTCAGAAGGTTAAGGTTTTCTCCGAAATTTTGTTTTGATTGCATTTTGTACTGCAAACATGTGCTTAGAACTAAGTAAGATTTATGTGAAGTCGGTTAATACATTTTATAAAAAAATGAAATTATTGTAAGGGTTTGCCAGTTTCTTTTTTTCAAATAGTTTCGGTAGCTTTCATTTTAATGTCGACGGCTTGATTGTTCATTGCGGGTTGTTTCTTAAGAGTTGCTGTATTGACAGTCGTTAAGGGTTTTTTATTAAACGAACAGAAATTTATCAAAGGACTTGAGCCCTTTTGCTTTGCTGCCTATTGTTAGTTACAGTATAAATAAAAGTAATAAAGTTGGTAAAAGTGATTTTAATGATATGTAATGCAATAGGCGCAAAGGTTAAATCTTTATTTATTTTATTTATTTATTTACGTACACATAAACACATGAAAAAAAACCCAGATGATATAAAGAATCTTGTGTGTATTGCGACAGATAATGTCTGAAATTTGGGAGGAGGTGGTCGGGAAGGGCGTTCGCGTGAGTTGGGCGGACGTGGCCCGAGAGAGGGCGTCGCAAGCGGGCTCCCCGCGTGCTGCGGTCTCAGCTTTGGCGGGGTATACGGATGGTGAGTGTATTATTTTACGTTAACCTTTTTACATTACTTTGAAACGACGTTGCTTCTAGTTTTTAACACGTTTTGTATACAAGAGTTTGACGGAGTTACACGGACACACACAGATTCGAAACAATTATTATTGGCTCAAAAACATGCTTTGATCTCTATATATATTATTTATAGGAAATCAAGTGAACAGACAAGCAAGTCGTGTACCAGATGGTATGCGGCGAGCATTTTTCCATAACAACGCAGTGTCACACACTTGAGTAAAGGTTTGTGCCACATGGTTTCAATTTGCCTGGTTCTGCGTTGCGTCATCCAGAGATGTTGGAGATGTGAGATGACAGAGCGATGTGAGATGTGATATCTTTGTACTCAGTATTTATGTTAGTGATATTGCCTTCCAAACTGGAACACAGCAATGCCATCCCAATGGGCGGGCCCATTGCCTCTTGGCGATAGAATAACTGGCAATGCTCCGACAACACTTCAAAAGTTCTGCCACTAGTTAAAATTAACGCATATTTAATTCTATGGTCTCTTGTAGCTCGTGATTGGATCAATCAATCTTGGTAAATTATATTGTGGTGTACTCTTAACTATTTGACTATCTAACTGCCTCCGTGGCCTAGTGGTGTAGGCCCGCGCCTTACAAAATGGAGGTCGTGGGTTCGAATCCCGCGGAGGGCAATGGCTTTGTGTTGTTGTTTCTTAGTTGGATTAGAACATTACGGGCTGATCACCCGATTGCCTGAAAAGTAAGATGATCCATGCGTCGGATGGGCATGTAAAAAAGTCGCACCCGGCTTCTTGTCGACGCCATCTAGCGGTGGCTTGGAAAAGTCGTTATTAAGAGGTCGGTTTAATGTCACCGCCTC
>DWHO01001499.1:0-15286 GCA_018247575.1 Eurytides lysithous rurik
AATGTTGCAAATGTCCATGGGCGGCGGTAATCGCTTACCATCAGGTGAACCGTTTACTCGTTTGTCGGCCTACTACATAAAAAAAATAAAAAGGACGACATTATTTTTGACTTCTCTAATTGTGTCTAATTAAAGACGAAGATGCTAAGCTAGTGGCTTCGGCATCACAGGTCGCGGGTTCGATTCCCACCCGTGGTAAATATTTGTACGATCTGGGCGTTTGTCCACGTGAAGTTTATGTATGTAAAATGCTCTTACAACACAAGATATTTCTATCATAAAACATTGTTTCTATTAAAAAAAAACAATGTCCCCTTTTCATCAGTAGCATTCATCTTTCTGTGAATAATATAGCTTTACAGTTATTTATTCTTATAAAAGTCCAAAATAGTTAAAGAAGTGAGACTAATTGAGTCATACTGCGTGTTGGACATAAATTAAATCGCGCCGATTCATTGATTCACGCCGAGTACAATGGCAACAAACGAGGGGTGTACTTCCATTCCACGTGTCCACCAACCCCTTGAGTGAAACATAAAATAATCGGAGGACGCCCTAAAAATGGGTTGTCGATATTAAAAATTACATATCTGTTCTTCACAAATAGAGTATTAGCTCGTATTTGACACTTTAAACGGATTAACTAAATGAATAAAAATACATCTAATAGAAAGTCGAAAAATTTCGTTGGGCTAGTACGCGTTGACCATTTATGATAATTTATATCAATAGACAAAAACCCTCCTCAGTATAGCTCGACAGCCCTATAGAATCGCGTGGCGGCGGTGCCTCGCCGCGTCACGCACTTCCGCCGCCTAATGGGGCCGAATGGCCGATAAACGTCGTCCCAATATCGTTATTAGGTTATCAGTCCGTTTCCTTATCGCCGAGTTTAATTTTTAAAAAAATTGTACGTATAATTCGGCGCCCTTCCTGTACCGAGTGATGGTCGATGTTGATGTTCCGGTGTGGGGGCACGAGAGCGTCGGGCGGTCGTTCGATACGAAACGGCACGGAAGTGACGTCACCGAGGCGGTAAACGGACCACAGACGTTCAGGTGCGCACGTAACGAGAATACGAATTCGAATAAATGAATGACTTAACAATGTTACTCTTGACATCGACAGATAATTTTGATTGTAGGATTGTAGGAAGTTTTGCTTTTGAAGTAAATTCATTACACAAGCAGATTCATATAGTTGAGGTCAAAGGATAGGCTATTTAATTGAATTTTTCCATAAAAATACTTAAATAGCATTCAGATTGTAAAATACATTTCTGTGTCAAAAACCATAGCAAAAGAAGAGTCCACAAATGATGACACCTAAAAATCATTGAATTTTTTCATTTTTTTTAACGGTGGCAGAGCCACGCAGCTGTTCCCGCCGCTGATAGACCGGCTCAAACCGGATAAGTACCGCGACTTCACAGAAATCGGCGTAAAGCGGAAGTGTTTTTGCTTCCGCGTTTCGTCCGGTGAGCGAGGTGGCCGGTGGGCCGGTGGCCCATCCACTCCCACTCGTTCTCCTTTTCTTCCACCCTTTCCTTCCTCGCCCTCTTCTCTTCCTCCCACCTCTACCATAATTTCTCCCTCTTACTCCTACTCCCTCCCATTCAAAAATCCCCCCTGTCTCTTAAAGGCTGACGACATTTGCATGTTCTGTTGCAAATGTCCATGGGCGGCGGTTATCGCTTACCATCAGGCGAGCCGCTTGCTCATTTGTCAGCCTACTCTTTAAAAATATTGAATTTGGATCCTCTGAATGCTCAGTTTTAAAGCCCGTACATGTGTGCTGAAGTTTATTCTACTAACTACAAAAAAAACTAAGCCCAATGAAGAAAATACACCAATTCGTAAGTCGCAGCTCCTTAAAAGCAATCTCTTATTCTTAGTTATTATTATATAATTAATAAATAACTATTAAATTCCCCCGCAAACAGGAGCTGCAGTATTTTTTAAAGATTATTAAGACTTATTACGAGTTTTTAACACAAAATAATCTCGTTATGAATAATACGCAGTCTAAACCGTGCTAAGGTACCAGAAACCCGACACACGCCTGCATGATCCCGGGCGTGGAGGGACACGCACCGTTGCACCCGGGTAACGAGCTCATTAACTATCGTACGTAGTTCTGCGCTTTGAAAGTTTTAATTCACCTGCTATCTGATCATTAAATTATACATCCTTGTGCCCCTCCTCCCGCTCGCCTGCTATCCCTATATCCCAAGTTGCAGTATGCAAGCTATAGTAAAGAATTTGTTCGTACACTTCACGTTGCACACATTCATGCACTTAAGAACTACGGTAAGCGAAATGTAAGTGAATTAATAAGACTATATGTCCACACTAACCTAGTTAAGATATTAATAGAATATCAAATTCACATTTAATGTTATGAATGCAAAGTCGGTTTGTCCCTTTCTTATACGGACTAATGGTTGTGTATGATTATTTGTATAGATATGGCAATTGAGCTGCATCTCAGTTTGGTTGAATAAAATCTTAAAAAATTACGAAAAAGAAAAATATCGCAATTTATCTGACGCGTTGCGACCGCCGAAAATTTCGTTACTTTAAGATATAAATAATTATACAAAAGGTATGAATAACATGTAACATTAATACGTGACTGATTATTATTAAGAGGTAACGTATAATGATGTTGGTTATTTAGCCGGGCGAAGAATCAAATAAAATAAACGCTGGGTAGGGAAATTAAAGAACATAGAAGGAATATATTCAAACAGTGAATTTATTAAAGCCAAGGCAATACATTTACTGAAGTGGAAACATGTTAATATTATAGAAGAAAAGTCTAAAATTAAATTTTCTTGAGTCTTGAAAAAATAAATTTAAACAAATAAATTTAGACTCCGTCAATGGGCCGAAAACAAATAAGGTCGTAAAAACAAATGAAGTAATCTTAGCGGACCGAGCGAAGTAAAGTTTTAAGTCTCTTACAATTGTCTTTATTTCGTTTATTCATCTTTTATTTATACAATACTAAGCTAGCTTCAATTTGATGAATTTTGAGCTCACGCCATTATTCCTTCTTTCATTTTTTTGTGGATTAAGAAAAATCTTTATCTCTCTTCGCTTCAAATACTATTCCTTATGCCAAAAATTATACATTTTCGAAGTTGCTAGGAACATCAATATTATATGATATGTTAAAGATTATATGATTAAGTACAGTTTGATCAGACTGCTACTAATAATAATGAGAAGTTACCGAACGAGTCTGTAAGAAAATAATGAGGTCTAAATGGTTATTGGAATGTTTAAACACTTCTTTCATCATCACGTTATTGCATTATTCGACATTTGCTAATTCATTCAACATAGATATTCATTTTTAAACAAGTCGGTTGACCCAGTTGCTAAGCGACACATTTAAAAACATAGAGGGTTCTATTCGGACAATCGACAACAAAACATAGGGTTAATGAATCACTTTTTATATATAAACAAAAACTTTAATTTTAATGTCGCTTAACTTTTTCATCGTCTTTTGTTTTGAAATGTTTCTGTGTGTTAAAGGTTAATGATGACGTCAGAAAGTCACACATCTAAATCTGACTAGAGAAAAGTCTGAAGGCAAAATAATACCGTCGAAAAGTAGTCTAAATTAAGCAAATGTTGCAAAATGTAAAACGACAAGAGGTGATTTGCTGACAAATATCACAATACTGTTTTTATATCCTATAATTCCAGCAGAGACTTTTTACTGTTCTGCTGCTTATACCATTCTGCAACAAATCATCTACGGCACTAAATTTAACACGTATGTTATATACATACGTGTTATACGTGTTTATATAATTACCAATTACATTAACATATACATTAAACACGATTTACTTAACAATTTATGACATAAAAGTATTCATTACATAAATTGGATATTTTACATCCCTGTTAGACTTTTGTTTCTCAACAATTAATAATATTCTCACAAACACAAAAAAAACGTCGTAGTTAAATATATTTTATATAGTTATAACCGAAAATACCCATTGAGTTCGATGCATCGATCAAATTATGGTTAAAGTATTGGGTACACGATGAACCCATTTAACGATTTCTTCAAATAATCGTGCAAGCGTCATATTTTGACAAAACGTAATGGGAGAGACAATGCAACTATAGTGTCTATGACATTAGCTCGTCAGATAGCGGGTGATGCCCACGTGCTCCACCAACATGATAAATATCGCATGTCCGCCCTCACACACGCCGCCCACGTCCACGAAAGGGTGACCTCCAGAGGTGACGCTAATTATTCGCGATGGTGTGGACCTTCTCGTTGTGTATGGATACTTAAGAGACTGCTACCAGCACTCGAACCCTTCTGCAGAGACTTGCCGATCGATCAGAGCTCTTTCTTCGCTATGGACTCTTCCCCTTATACACTGTAGTACGGGGACGAGATATTTGACGCTACGGCATACATGGGGCGATTCCTTCCCGATTCCGATACCCTCTTCAATGACAACAGACGTAGAATAAAAGAATTAGTCTCTTCACTATCGACAAAATGTTTAAGGGCGGCGTTGGCCGCATTTTGGCACCACAATAACAGTGTGGTGCGCAATGTGAACAGTGAGATAAACATACACACAAAAGTGGAACCCACACTTCATTTAGTGAATGTAGGCAGCGACTTAATCTTCACTTTGCAAGCCCTTGGCACACATCTTTCATCTAACCACGTACATCAGTCAACCTTTCCTCACCGCAAATCTCGACCGCTGATGAGATCTTATTTCTTAGACGTAATTGTCAATAAAAACAAATAAAAAATATTATGTACCAAAACTTAAAAACCTGAACCCTCTTATTGAGGGTTGTTTTGTTATTACGTTTTTAATGGTTTTCAGTGACATAATGTGAAAAATTTAAATAAAAATGTTGCTTATAGCATTATAATGACCTTTGTTTTACGTTGGTATTCTGTTTACCAGACACAGTCTCCACATTCACAAATATTAAAACACGTAAAAAAACCAGCCAATGTCATGAGATTTTAACAAAATTTTTCAAATTCCATATGTAATCGTTTCCTGCTCCTGCTTGAGAACTCGAAATATCCATTTTCTCTACCAATCTAAAAGCCGCATGAGTTATGATTATTCCCATTAAAACGTTGTTTTGAACTTAACCAACATTCCATTGCTCGCAAACAAAAACAAGCAGTCGAGAGTTAAAAATCAGACAGTAGCAGTGAGTGAAACGTGCCGAATGAAACATTAAACGTTATCAAAGAGTTATGACAGTTGGTTTAGAATCCCCTCTGCGCAGCCAGTAATCCGACGTTGCACAACACAGCAATTACGTACTCCTGAACGAATGAGCGTTATTAGACTGTATACGACGGGGCATGATTAGTGGCATTGCAAAAAAGTGAAGTGTTGAAACTATTCTGGAACAGTCACAGTGTTTGTTATTTGGTTATCGCAGTACGTGCATAACTACAATATCAGGGGAATGGCAACTGACTTCCCAACCTCTAAGAAGATTTTTATCTAACGGCCGTGTTGTCAGATACTGAATAGGCCCCCAGCAAAATCCCCCACGGGAGATATACATCATCAGACAATCGGGTGATAGCCCGTGTCGCCCTAATCCAACAAAGAACACAGAAAGTCGTTACACGCGCGGACTTCGATTTGTGATGCGTAGAGTTATACAAATAGGTCACGGAGACTGTTGACTTCAATAGAAGAGACGATTAGAACAATGATGTCCAAAGTTTCATTTAAAAAAAACTTATTAGTTTAACGAATGCCTTTGAACACGTCAACGAGCTGAATGGTAACTACCGCTAACTAGCATTTAATTCGTTGATGAATCTGGGTCAATTAGTTGGCACATTTGTTGAGGTCTTTTAAAATAGGTCGATCAGGATTGGAAAATCGTAAACGCCAAATAAAACATGTGACGTATACGAAAAAAGTATGATACTCTTTATAGTCCAATAGATAAATCTGTAACCGTTTATTGGTGTGTACTTCTTTTATGCACTAATTAGGCAACGAAACGGAATTTTAGGCCTAGGTCTTATTTGTGGGACGGATAGAAAGCATTGATATCCTTTTATCCTAGACTACTTTAAAAAAAAACATTTGATATTACAAACAATGGGCGAACCCAGTTACTAATAACTTTATCCCGTAACCACCTTTTCAAATCTGTGTTGCACGCGATATTAAAACATTAATTGAATCGCTTTCGACTTCGAACAATCGTTGTGAAATATAAAAAATAAAAGTATAATATAAAAAGTAAATAGTGTACCTATAGTCGATTACAATTGGGTATGAGGCGAAACTAGAGACGAAAAAATAAAATAACCTCCAACGGAGAGCCTACTTAGCTCGCAATAGTTACGACACGGCCCGATTCCGCCTTTTAATTCACCGAAATAACAACGAGGAAGTATTTCCTAAATTTATTTCTTCAGGCGCGCCAAGGATGGTCTTCCGAGTGTAAACAAAGTCACCATGCCACTAACGTCAAATAAATTCTAACCCACTTTTGATGTTTTAATTTTTAGCATTTACGTGTTACTATTTTTATATTTAAAAAATGTATTTAAAAATTTAATCGAGAAAGTAGAAACGACAGTACAATCTTTTCTCCGTCAACGTTTTGAAAGTGTGTAATCGTATCGAAGATTCTATTCGAAGAAGTCTATGAACAAACAGAATACCTCTGTGTTATGTAAAGGTTATGGTTTTATAGTCAAATCTCTGGTTTATATTATGTTTTGGAAGTAATTTCCCGCCAGACCTAGGCTTGATGATCACTCGAGTCGGACTCCGAGGCCGCCCCACAGATGTGCGGTGTCGGATGATGCGCATATGGTCTAACTGCAGGCCTTTGTTACCACATATTAAGCGATACAATTATCAACTATAAACTGTACGTATAAATGCCCACATAAATGGTAATGATTCGCCTGATTAAAATCACTACAGATTAACTTACAATCTATATTAATTGTATACGGCTTTGACTGATACGATCATCAAAAATACAATATGAAAAATATAAACTTCACTATTAAGAGTCTGTACCTAATATTTGAATTTAATAGCAACAGAATAATATTTTAACATGAATCTCAATAAAAGAGAAGAAGGAAGAGAGATCTAAGTAAATTAGGTCATGGTCTTGCATTACTAAATATTGTAATAATTTACCGCATTTTAATATATTTTTAAATTTGTACAAATACTTTACATGATTCATGTTTATCATTCATGTAAATGTCATAATTAATCCCAGCTATCGTCAAATTTTGAATAACTTTTATTTTGTCCTAACAATGTAGAATCTGCTTATAATATCTTGTGGTCTTGCAGTTTTTTGTACTTGGGTGATCCTGGGAATGAATGATGAATTTTTTTGTGAGGATTAGTTGCATATGACATTTTGTATAATAAATAAATCAGTCTATGATTTTGTTAATACAAACTCTTCTAACAGGCGCTTTACACACCAGCTATGTATTCTACTGTTCGTATTCGTATTAGTTTGTTCTATGCATAAAAGACACATTGGCAGTTAAACTTTACAGTCCTGGGTCTTATATTATTTGGGTATTAGTCGTTGAATTCATATATGTACAAAATATTATTGAACAATAGAGGTATTCACAAACAAGCAAACTAATAGAGGATGGATTGTAAAATTTACTTATACATAATCTACTCATTAAAATAAAACTAAATTATTAAATATATTAGGGGTTTTATAATGTTTAATTGTTATTTAAAATTTTCGATGTTTCGAAATTCTTTACAGGACGAGTTGGAATTAATCAAGTGACCAGAAAAGAAACACATTCTAAACTCTAAAAGCTATCGAAAGTATACCGTATGCGCCAATAACTCGTAAATCGAAGTAAAATTTAAAAGTTCAAAAATATGCTACGAATGCATCGGGCCGAATTCGATGCTACGTAATGTACTCGGCGAGCGAATGCGCTCTGGCGGGCCGGCGGACGCTCCACGTATGCATTCGCCTCAGAATATTATCCAAGTCCGGAGATATTCGGTCTAATGCATTGCTAAATTGAATAGTGCCTTTTTCATAGGCCGTTCCGTTGCAAGATTTGCATGTTAACTGCTCCATCCTATTTGAAATGGGGGCATCGCTATAGTTAGTGATTTCTCTTCCTCACATTCGTATGTGTTGAGAAAGATGCTTCGCATTAAAACATTTCAACCTTAAAACTATAGTACAATAAACGTGTGTGACATGTTTTAATACCTCATCTACCAAATAAGAAAATGATAAAAACGTCTCTTTGCATGGACCTAGTTTGGGGCTATAGTAATCTTTAAGTAGCCCTAGGAGTTAAATGCCACGGTATCTATGAATTCCACGCAGAAATTTAAATGAAATTGCAAAGCAGTCGTCTGTCGATAACACCACAGTGCTACCCAGAACCCGTTTAACCCTGCGTTACGTCCATCACTCACAGGTATAAGATGTTATATCACACAGTTCAGTAAACTGGTAACAATTATATTTCAAATCGAAACACAGTAGTCTTAAATTCACCGCTTAGCGGTAGAATGAACTGACAATGCAGACTTACCACCATAGGCGGAGTTTGCAGAGTCTACCACTTATCAAAATGTTATCTCGTAAGGAGGTTTTTATCATAACCTTTATACACGCAACCGTCACTTTTTAACGCCAACGGATAGCATTTAGGCAGTATCGTGTACGGATTAGCGGCCGTCGCCGTCTATCGGTCCTTCAATCCGCTAAATCCACGCGTCGAGATGCGGCGTGACGTAACGGACGCGCGGGGATTAACTGTGATGTTGGGTTTCCACCGCAGCGGAGATACGACTGGCAGCACGAGTTGGTTTTTCAAAGCTATGATAGATTACTAATATATCTTCAAATAGGTCCCAGCACTACACTTGATTTTTGTAGTGAATAGAAAAATATAGTTATCTCTTATGAAGATTCAGACACCCGAGAAGATTTCGTTCCGCTTAGTATATAAAAAAAAGGCAATTGAACTGTTGATAACCTTCACTCGTTATAACTGCTACCACAGAAACCCACAACCCTAGATTTGAATGTTGCTCATTTTGTGACAAAATCATTATCAAAGCATTGAACATCATATATTATCATCATAGGTTTTAGTTGCGAATTAATTTCTATGTCAAACAAGAGAAATATAATATAGTATGAAGAATAAATATCATATAAATATACTCATCTATATAAAAACAAATCAGATATGGTAGGTAGTCACACTTAAAAAAATTCTTAGGATCTTCGACGCATCGCATGTTAAAATGTTCTTTGTGTTTATTTCAATAGCCGTTCCTGTTAATATAATCAAATTGCAAAAGAAATCGCAAAAAAAAAGCAATGTAATCCGTCACGCGTTGTAGTTACATCACTACACTAATGTAAGACGCTTTAACAACTAACTCTAATTAACTATTGAATTATGTACTACCTCCTGTCACACCGTAACGTAATGATTAGTTCAATTGCAGAATATCAAACAAATACGTGCCTATACATTTTGGAACGAATGAAAAATAAATCTTTTATATTCAATATTCTATACGAGTTAATTAATACAATATTTGGGCATTCAATACTTCGAAACAATGCCAAAATGTCTAAAAATGACGCATTCTTTACTTTAAATTCAATGACTCGGTTAGCGCAATAGCTTGTTTAAGATTGCCGCATGTCGTGGGTTCAATTTCTGTACGGAACATATCTACAAATAGATCGGTTTATGTGAACTTAGGTATATTCTTGGCTCACAATGAGGATGTCGAGATTAATTTTATCTGCAGATCGTTCACGAAGTCGTTACCTTGCCTTAAGTTTTCCTTCCTTTTGATAGATCCGAGGAGCCTCCGTAATGTTACTTTCGACCCTGATATTATATTATGAAAATAGTCGAAGTTAGTTTAACATTTACTACTACTACTAACAGTTTAATATGTACCTTCATCTCTTTACCAGTATGGGGAAAGGAATGAGCGCAATGGCTTACTTAATTTAATTATTCAAATCTTTTTTATATTCTATCAAACATATGCCAACAAGTCGTAACCTAAATATTATTGCACGATACATTATATTTCAACAAATAATATAATATAATTGCGAATTCACAAACGATAACAGTTTTAAATTATCTCCGAAATACTAATCAAGTTCTTGACTACAATAGGATCTTTATAGTATATTGTATTGTATAAAAATATAAAGTGTTTTTAACAATTAATTAAGGTGATTTATTATTATCATTTTAATTAATGTTAAATTATACAATATCATGCGTTCGCCTCTATTAATTATGATAATTTTAATCTTGTATAAATAACGTTTTTTTTCTAAAGTAATGCACGAGCGAAAGTAAGGATCGACACAGTGCTGCTGGATTCACGTATAAACTCGGAGTTGCTAGAGATCATTTAAAGAATTATTAATTCACAAATGTCTGTGAAATTTTATAATATAAAAGTTATTAGATAACCAAACTATTATGCTTCAACTGTGAAGTGCTGTGATCATTGTTACTGTCTATTTCCGTGAGAGGGAGACAGATCTCGGTTTGATTATTAAGCAACAGGTTAACGAGTAATAAAGCAGAATATAAACAGTTTTGTTTGAACTAACGACGCTCACGACCACAAAGCAATTGTTGAGAAAATTTCTCAAATGATGAACATACGAAACTTTTTTCATTTTGCACGGTATGTTCTATTGTTCCCTTTTTACATTTTACTAATAAAAAAATGCCCATTTTAATTAAACATCTAAAGTATGCCGATGTATTGCTGTCTATAGCCGTGGGTAAAAAGGACAAATTAGAAAAGTCGCTTTCGCATTTATAACAGCAACAAGGATTTGGCATTGCCGTGAAACGTGAACCTTTGGTGGACGCGTCAGTTACATGCGGTTATAGCCTAGCGCGCCCGAGTCGTGCATTCAATGTATGCGATACATATCACTTATAATCACAGTCATCACCTTATCATCCGTACAAAACATCCCTTTTTATCCCCGAATGTACGTGATTCATTCACTGCACTCGGCTACGCTGAAGCAGGAATAGAACACTGTCAATATTACAAAAGTGATTTTAAATACATAGAGATGAAACATTCTTAATTTGCAATGTTTATTTATCGTATCTATTAATTGTACATCGCGGCCGAAGGACCCATCTACATCAAGTGATTAAAAATATAAACTAATTACAGTACTAGGTAATCTTCTAGATCATTTTGAGTCGACGAGAGTTTCATACTCGTAGATTGGCCGAGGGAATTTTCCATCTAAAGAAACAGCAATGGCGCGCGCTGGAATTTCCTGGATAACACTAACACTCTTCGCGGCGCCTTCACGGAGTCAAAAATTACTCAAGATTGAATCTCGCGTGTGCCTACGCAATTATCGAGTCGATGCACTAGTCTCACTTGACACTATTACTTTGTTTGTCTTTCTTTCAAGCAACGAGCGAGAGGCAAATCGTCATGATGATTGCTCTAGCAGTTAACAGATACAGTATTAGAAGTTGAGTAACACAGGCTGCATTTATACCGGAAAAATTGTAGAAAAAAACGTGTTAGACAAAGCGATATTTTACATAAATTCAACGACTTCTTCGTCGGTCTATAGACAAAGTAAGCCTTAATCTTATTTTCTAGTTGCGATATCTTAACTTCATAGAATATTTGTATATCTTTATATACAACTCAAAATAATTTACGCAGATCAATTCACAACTTACCAATGGTCTACTAATCCTTATCCTATTTTACGTACATATGTTTTGAGAATTGTGGTAAAAGACCGTAGTTAGAAATAAAAATTTCTAACTACGGTGTTTAATAGGTGCTTCGAGAATTCAACCCCTTTTAGCTAGTGCACGCTTAGGTAATTTTTTACTCATGACAAATATCCATTTCTCAAACTCAAATAAAAAAATAAACAACAATTTTACCTATAAACGTAATGCTGTGATGAAATTGATTTGAGCCTTCGAAAATTGCCCCGCCTACTAATCAAGGAGTTTCCTTCGTCATAGTAACGACGCAGCGATGTAGTGACCTCACATTTCGTTGCATCCTCGCACGTAAATACCCTTATAAATAGCGGCGACGTCATCCGGCGCGTGTCATCTATTGAAACAGAATCAGTGTGATCTCATTTCGATTGTTCCAGAGGACAGATGGGAAATAACATGCATATACGTGAAATGACATTTATTCATATATCAATTGGCCTAGTTGCTGAAGTCGACCTTGGCTTGGAATTGGATATTGACCTCCTCGTATTTCTAAATTCTCGAGCGGCGCAGTAACTCAGTGGCACCATTCTTGCTTCAATGTACTCTATAAACCCGAGTTTAAATCTCGGCGAAGCTGTCGTGTCAGTTTTTAAACAATGAAGCAATTTCGTATCGTTAGCATTAAATCAAACATCAAGCGTGTAGATCTAGACTAGACATCTACGCAAGGAATATCTTATCGATAGTACCTAAGTAATAGATTAAAGTAAGAACGCAACAAGAAAATCGTACGCCAGAGCTTAAAAGTGTACCAAGAAATAAACGATATAGAATACAACATCATTGTTTTTTCATCATTTCATCGTTGGGTCTGTGGAAGGGAAGCAAGTTCATTGTAAAAATCGTTAAGGTATCACGAAATAAGATACCATATCGCGTTGGAATATCGCAATAAAATTGAGACATTAATAATCAGGACGACAGGGCGAATGCTAAGTTAAATGATTGTTTATGACAAAGTTATTCTCATGATTAATCATGACTTCGCTGCGTCCCATGGGGCGGCAAGTCATTTGATGACATGAACCCCTGACGTGGGCACAGAACGTCGCAATTACAACTTTGGCTCTGCACTTTGCAACTAGCAACGATATAAAAAAATGTAAGCCAAAGAAAGTTTGTCGCTTGCAACCGAGTGACAGACTTCTTTTTTATGGATTAGGCTGACAATCGAGCAAGTGGCTCACCTGATGGTAAGCGATCACCGCCGCCCACGGACATTGGCAACACAACTTAGGGGAGAGAAATGGAGAAGGAGTGAGAGGGATGAAGATAAATTATGGCCCGTTAATAAGTATTTGTAAAATCGATCACTTTTAATATCGTGACATTTCGTGGTTATCTAATTAAAAAAAATCGGAAGCCACTCACAACGATGACTGCCAATTTGCAATGGCAGGTTGCGGAGAACAGCTTGTGAAGGAATGGATTGTAAAAATCATCGAATAACGTGCCAATAAAACTTGGCAGCGGGCGGGCGGAACCCACTCAGGAAACACCTCAATGCGCTGAGGTCATAGCGTGGTCGGCAGCGGTGCGCACGTCATCCACCGCGCGAATGTACAGTCACGTGGGACTGAGGGAAATTTGTGAATCTTTGGCAAAAATCGTGTTTGTTATGAAAACAGTACTTAAGGCTTTGTATGCTATTGTACTTTGCACTCTGTTAGTGTTTCTATTACTGGAAACGATTACACTTTACTCATGCTTTGGCGAGGTTGTTCAAAGACTATTTATAAGCATTGAATTGCTGAAACGCTGTTAATTAGTTTTAATTGCACGAACCGCATTCATGGCCGCGAATAGCCGGTTGTCGGCATTTTTGGCGTTAGCCGCGATCGCATACAGAGAACATGAATCAGTTATGCGAGACGGTGACGACATACTCTGATTTCAGATCTACCGCATCGTCACGCATCGACCTTAGATACGTAACTAGTAAATAGAATGATTTAAATATATTCGCTACATAATAATATAATAAAACATTGAGCAACATTTTGGTTTATATTCACATCGAAATGAAGAAAAATAAGAAATAAATTTTTTTAAAAATGTAAATGTAGAACAAGCAAATTTTAAAATAAGGAAATTTTTATTTAACAAAAATTATAAGCCAACTTTTAAAAAATCGAATTACACGCCTACTTGGTTTTAAGGAGGATTTCCTGATGTATCTAGTCATTCATATAAGTTCAAGGTACAATAAAAATGAAATTTGAATGGGGCCAACCGTGCAATAAATCAATTAGAATTAGAAAATCATAAAAATCTGTAAAATAAATACATACAAGATAAAATCGAATTGAGAACATCTTCCTTTTTAAAGTTGATAAAACAAATAATTATAGAAAGGTAAAAAGGTAATAATAATAATATCATGGAACATCTCATACATTGCCATCTGATCCCAAACTAGGCAGAACCTGTACTATGGTAATCAGACAACTGATATATATCATATACTTATATAGATAATTAACGCCCAGACACAGAACAAATACCTATGCTCATCGCACGAATACTTTGTCCTGGTGGGAATCGAACCCACGACCTTTGGTTTTGCAGTCAGGAGCACTAACTACTACACCAACGGGCCAGTCAACAGAAAGTAATACGAGAGAAATTAGAGAGCAACCTTTCTTCAAATGTTTTTTATCTTATGATTAGCAGTTAGGTATATACATTAATTCACTGAACAGTATTTCGATTAAGAATAGAATCTCTGGTACACAAGGCTATTTGCTTTTAATGATGTATCTGCTTACTGACTATGTGACTGTGTAAAGCTTCAACTTAATATCAAACCCAAGGAAATGCTAAGCTAATACGATATCAACAAAGTCAAAGTTACGTATCAGCTCACATCCACAGATGTCGTGGATATATCGTCTGTGTCGCGTTCTATAATAACATAAGGATATTTATTATTTCCGTTCGTAGCGGCAACCACGTGAAAGTTAATTCTGGCGGTGCGGTTTTAACTTGAACGGTGGCCGACGGGGTCAGTAGATTAGAGGAGATTGTTGGCGAACCGCCAGCGCCGCAGGTTCCGGATTATTATGGTCTCATCTTTGGAAATGAACTTCTTGTATACGTTAGATACTTCTAGATTATTTCGATTTAAATTTTAATTTCGAGTCCGTTTCACAAACGGTATCTATTCATAATATAACATAAATTAGTTGTTTTATTACTGTCTGAAATAAGGACAAATCACCGACGAAATACGCCTTCAACTTCTTATTATCATTATGGATAGTTAGTGTGAATAGGCAGGACATTGTAAAAATATTTAAAAAAATATGAGAAAATACAAAGGCGAGAAAAGTTTCACGCCACGACTTTGACGGTACAGTGCGTTATTGTTAATACCGAAGCTTAGGGATGAAACATATTGTTCCATTGCGATAGACATAACGTT
>DWHO01001500.1:0-15284 GCA_018247575.1 Eurytides lysithous rurik
TTTGATGCTTATATTGTTTAAAATAATGTTATTGGGTAAGCTCATAAAATGTCGAGTTTAATATTTTTTTTTTAAATGAAACCAATTTATGGAATCTATTACACTTTTATTTTGGTCTTGACTTTTAACAGTCACGGGACGGACTGAAAATTGTTCTGTGGCCATGATAAAATATACATGTTTACAACTAATAAATTTTTATGTTGTAATTTGGCATATATTAATTTTCATGCTTTGCTTCTTATAATTAACTATCACAATATTAAAATATAAATGTAGTGTTTACTAACTTACTGCAAACATTAATAAATTTCTGCGGTTTAAGGTCACTATTATATTTTTTAACAATGTAATTTTTGGATCATTTCATTGTATTTAATAAAGAAAAGGCAATCTTATATAGTAAATATGAATAACAAGAATGATAAGAAAAACAATATACATTAACATTGTTGGGTAAATTGGAATGAACCTGGCTATGAAGTTTTTTTTTGTTAATATTTCCCACATTAATAAAATCAATGTGGATATTGCATCATAATTTATCTAACTTTTTTCTTTAAAAATATATTGTAACATGATTAGTGATTATACCAGATAATCTATTATGTTGTTTTTATCAAAGTCTAATCATTTAGGACTTTATTTCCTTATACCATAATCATATTGAATGAGATATGATTACGAGTAAGTGTTGCATAATAATCATGTAAAAGTCAATAATATAAAAATGTTAAATTAAACAGCACTCAAATTTTGTTGAGTGGGTATTTAAGTAGTTGTTACAAAGAAAGTAAACAGATAAATTTTGTTTGCCTTGACACTCGATACTTGGCAAGCACTCTAAATGTATACTTCAATGTAATCATTTGTGTTGTTATTTAGATATACTTTAATTTTTTTGTGAAAAGCTTAAATCAATAAACAATTAGAACTGATCATTATATCAACTTAAGATTGAATTCAATGCATTTTTTTCTAAAAATTAAATTGTTATTTAATGGAATTTTTTTCTTATTTCATTTGTAAGAAAAATCACAACAATAGACATGTTTCCTGACAATGCTAAAGTCATGGCAATGTAGCACTCTTATTGTATTAGTATTTAAATTAGGTCTGAAGACTAATTCTCATGCGATAGTTATCAGAATCAGAGTTTAATAAATTAGTGCCATATATTATTGCTACACAATAGGACACACTTGTATAATAAATTAAAACCGGTCCGAATCGATCGAATCGAATGCTTTATTTAGGCCACAGCCGAATGCAAAATGTTTCTTGCGTAATGCAGACTTGAAACTTTCACTATCGTCCACCGCCAGATTGGCTTTCTGAAGGTTTCGCTTCAAACTCCTATATTTTTAGAGACAAGATAAAAAAGTTAAAAAAATAGTCTTTAGAGCTAATTTAATTGGTTTAACTAAATTAGGACCCAGATGAGAATCGAACCACTAATCCGTGAGCCGAGGCTCGATCTATCATCGTGCGTGTGTCCGCAGAGGACGAGAGCGGGCCGATATCGCCGTTGCACGACATCCCTCTGTGGGCGGACCGTGCGAAGCGGCTGGTGCACATGGTGGTGGAGGTGCCGCGCTGGAGCAACGCCAAGATGGAGATCAGCCTCGGCGAGGCGCTGAACCCGATCAAGCAGGACGTGAAGAAGGGCGCGCTGCGCTTCGTGAGCAACGTGTTCCCCCACCACGGCTACATCTGGAACTACGGCGCGCTGCCGCAGACGTGGGAGGACCCGCGGCACGTGGACGCGGACACGCAGGCGCGCGGCGACAACGACCCCGTGGACGTGATCGAGATCGGGTCGCGCGTGGCGCAGCGCGGCGACGTGCTGCGCGTCAAGGTGCTGGGCGCGCTGGCGCTCATCGACGAGGGCGAGACGGACTGGAAGCTCATCGCCGTCGACGCCGAGGACCCCGAGGCCGAGCGGCTGCAGGACGTGGGCGACGTGGAGCGGGTGTTCCCGGGCCTGCTGCGCGCCACCGTCGAGTGGTTCCGCCTCTACAAGGTGCCCGACGGCAAGCCCCGCAACCAATTCGCCTTCGACGCCCAGGCCAAGGACAGGGCCTTCGCGCACCGCGTCATCGACGAGGTTTGGACGCACGATGTGCTCTTTTCGTGTTATTGATCCTGTGTTTGAACGTTCACTTTTATGTAGTACTTGTTAAGACTTTTCATGAAGATTACACACAAATGTGACGACTTCCCGACGATTTGATAGTTGTTTACAGTTGAGGGAATGCTGTTATTTTGCTCGCACTATTTTTAACTCGTATCGCTCGGACTGCAGGTGCACGAGTTCTGGCGCGCGCTGATCACGGGCGAAGCGGAGGCCGCGGATATCTGCAAGTATGTCGAGTGTAACACAAGCCTAGTACTTTGTTATGATTTGGTATGCATAGTGCTAATGAGATAATGGCGTAGGAGCAACGTGCGCGTGGAGGGCAGCCCGACGCGCGTGTCCCGCGAGGAGGCGAGCGCGACCTTGGCCTCGGCGCCTCCCCTTGGCGCGCCGCAGCCGCTGCCGCCCACAGGTACCGGGTCATGGATCTGATCCCGACAAAACGACAGGAAGCTGATTGATATTGGATAAATGGTTATTTGGTTGCAGTCGACAAGTGGCACTTCGTGAGCAGCCTGTGAGGCCCCTCCGCTCGGCCCCTCTGCCGCTCACGGGCTGCGGCGGGGGAGGGGGCGGCGCCTCGCCCGGTTCGCTCTTAATCATCGTGGTATCGTAGTCATTCGGGAGGGATTCGGGAGGAAGGTCGAAGGGAAATCAAATCGGTGTATATATATATATGTAAAGATAAAGTTTACGTAACTTGTTTAACATAAGGATCGTCATTAAAATATCTCATTTGAAAACTTTTCTTGTAATAAATACTTATTTTCCCGTTAACACTTTCCCAGATAATCTATATCATAGGTTACCTTTTATGGGTTACCATCCTATACAATTGAAAAATACCAACGCTCAAAATTTACATAACAGCATGGAAAGCTAGAGATCCCATGTCGAAGGACTTTTATTAACGTTAAAAGTTCCTCGGGCCGACTTCACTATTCACTGATATAATAGGTGAAAATAATTAAATCAATACATATATTTAACTTTAAATCGGGTCACATATGATGATGATCAACGTGAAAATGACAGAAAACGAAATTGAGAGATACAAAGTGTCATACTCGCTGTGTTTGGATTGAAAATGCTTCTCAAATTTGTAATTAACATCCACATTTCTACGATAACAACTGATTTGTTATGATTTTTTCCTATCATCTATTATACCTTACCACTTGGAAGAAAATTTTTCTAAAATTAGTTTTCTTTCACCGTTGAGCATTTAAAATTGATAATTTATGTTAACAAATTCGTCGATGCCGGCACCGGGATTCGAGCTCAGGATTATCGAGTACATTGAATTAAAAGCGAGCGTCCGGACACTGAGCTATCACAGCTTTTACCTGGGATGTATTGGTGTAAAAGGTACAACTGCAGGTTGAGGAATATTTTTATATTCCTTGACTATGTCGAATCATTTATTGTTGAAAGTATTCTCAGGCAGAAAAAAGTTTAATGTTATTCATTTACTGGGACAAACGTAAGGACAAACTCCTAATGTAAATACGAACAAGAAGATCATTGAAGGAACAAATGTATATGTGTAATAGCAAATGTTTTGCATTCTGACAATGTTATAAATAACTTGCAATAAAATAAAACCAAGCGGTACAGAACGGATTCGGTAATGCGAGTTTTTTGTATTCCACTCTCTTCACAAGTAGGTACGTTGAGAGAAAGCGAAGTGGACCTTTTGAAGGATCGCTCACGAAGAGAGAAGGCGCCGTCCTTCTGAACAAAGCAGGCTTCCATTAACACGACCCGATGTAGAGGGAGCATTGCTTTGAAGTCTTCATATCTTGAGTACGAGTTTTATCGAACATGTTGCAAAAATAGTTCTGCCATCATTAAAAGAATCGGCCAATTAATTCATAATAAGATAAGTCTAGCATCTAAAAAGAAAGAAAAAAACAAAATACTTAAAAAAAATTAAGGTTCCTCTTTGTGTTTTATGTTTATGGTAATTTGTCATCATAAATCATCATAAACAAGACAATAAGTTATCACTTGATGCAGTTGGAGCCCGTAGCTATATCGTAATCTCGTAGTTGCTATTACACCACACACAAAGAAAAGGACAGCAGATAAATTGTTTTTGTTTTCTATTTCTTACATTTCATCTATTTAAAGAAGTTTAGTTTTGGTCCAAAGGGCACAAAAGATTTATTTTTTAATTTCTATCAGCCGAACAAAGAATACTTTAAGAAAATACTATATATACTTCTTATAAAACAAAATATTCCACTTATGTGAGTTTTTTTGATAAAATAACTTTCAAACATCTTTACCTGGATGCTTTGACATTTTGAACAAACGTGCGCTTTAAAATACAACACCCTCGCGTCCTGTATATGCAGCGATATGGAAATTTAAAAGCACGTAGAGAGCGAAGGCACTTTCACGAAAGCGACGTGTAAATAAGGACCAGAGAGAATATCAAGTTTATCTCATAATTACCCTTTTAAATAACGTTATAAATGCGCGGTTTTTGTTCTTTTACTGGACCACAAAAAAAAATAACTGACCTGTTATAAAAAATGGGGTATCTTGCAAACTTTTAAAAATTAATCAAGTGATGGTTTATTTAAGAACAAATATAATGTTGTATAAAAACCTCGTAATTTCTTTTTAACAGTTTTATTAAAACTCAAAAGTATCTTTCGCTTTGTACGTTTCTTTGTAATACAAAAAGGAAGATAAAGTATTGAATATTTTTTTCTGTTTTCTCCTAAAATATGGTATTATCCCCTGTAAAATGCAGTAACCGAGATCTTCACAATACTTGAAGATGGGCACAGTCAAATAAATATGGTACTGTGACTGCAGAATTACACATTAATAACAACATCTTAAATGAGTATGTTGTGTCCTTATTAGGCGACAATCGCACGAAGCCTGTACTTGAATCCCATCGAACAAGCCAGATAGGAACTAGATAGCGCTAGTGGAATCTCCCTCCAATCACTTTCTGTCCTTAAAGAAACATTGGTGGAGAAATGGGAGAAAAATTTCTCGGCATGCGGAGCTAATACAGAGTACTAAATGGGCAAAAATCGTATATTAAATGTATCTTTTAATAGAAACGAATTGCATTAACTCGCACTTAAATTAAATTTATTATATTTTCTATAAATAATAGTAGTTGACACGAAGTCAGTATCAATAATTTAGATATCGAGGTATTTGCTACTAAATAGTTTTTTGCGACCCAGTTTACAAATAGAAATTTTTAAACTGTTGCTGTTAGTTATTTATTTAATAATTTATTACGATCATTGTACAGTGGTGAACTTAATGCCAAAGGCATTATCTAATAGTCAACCTTAAGGTGGTGGAGAAAGAGGTAGGGAGGGTGCACAAAAATAAAAATTAATAAGAGTCGACGTATAGTAAGATAGTATACATAGTAACATATATAAGAACCATAGATACATATGTACTTAAGAACATACAAAGACGTATAAATAAATATTATACACATAAACGATTGGCCTCCCTTATTTTGGTACGCTGTGCAATGTCGCTGTATCCGAGCGTCAGTCTGACTCGTGGTTCTGTATCTGTTTGTTAGGTAGGTTTCGGTCGTTTAAGCGTTCGCTCGTCCAGCCCGATACAGCGCCCTCGACAACAAGGCCGACGCTGGCTCAAATGTGGATCTAGAGGGCGGCCCTTCGGGACATCGACAGAGTCCTCGGCAAAAGAAAGTAAGCAAAAAGCAACCCACTACTGAATGTGGTAGATTTAGTAGTGGGTAGCTTGTTTTTCGAATTCCGAATTCAAGGCCGCCCAAAAATGTTCATTAAAAATACACGTACGTTTATTCGCGTTGACAATGAAAGCGACAATATCTTTTCTAAATTAATTAAATGTCTCCGCTACAAAAAAGTAGGTTTCCATCTCTTTCTTCTTCAGAAGGTCCTAAACTTGGCATCGTTACCTATTTGAGGGATTCCAAAAGAGATCGAAGTAAACACTTCTATTTGTCCCCAGAGTGGTCTCCGTCTCCGTGTCGTCACCCCAAAACCGTGTCCCGGTGAACATGTTCATAGTTAAGCTTGTGTCTAGGTCATTTTTAATGTTAAATCAGTTTGCCAACTCTCGGAACGAAAAGTTGAAACGCTACTCTATTTCAACGCGAGAATTGTTGCTTTTTCGGGCACAACCTGCAATTGTCCCCGAATTGTCGAAACCCGCGACTAGTAAATCCGTGATCACAAAGACTGCCTTTCGCGAAATCACCGCCTAGCGCATAGCGCTCAGCAGTTATAGTCAAATAATGCTCCGGGTTGTAAAATCATTTTTGGATAGCACACAAAATACAGGAAAAATAATTTAGTTTTCTCGCATTAGAACGCAATCGCCACGAGTTAAAGGCAATCATTAGAGTAGAATTTTTTTAGGTGCAAGAAACATTCTTAATACCAAGTGGGTTCAAGATCGCTAATTATGATATAGTCAAACAAAGGCTAACAGAATGGCCAAGACAATTATGCGACGAAAATGACGCCAAGATATTTGGTCTTCAGCCAAAGAATCGGTGGGCCGAATTAGTGATTTGCAATAACTTATTTGGCCTTTGGTGGCGAGCGTGACACATGGGGCCCCGTGTGGAGTGTCTTTAATTCATTCATGATTTATTACGTTTATAGTGGTGGAACATTATATAAGGCTTACGTGTGATGCCCTGTTAGGGCATAGCAGTATAGGGAGCAAACTTCTTTATTAAAATTGTCATCATAATATTAATTAAATACATATACTTACATAATGTCAACAACCATTCATAAATTAAAAAACAAAAATAATATAACTAAAATTAAATAAATTTACCTTACATACACATACCTTACAAATATAACATTTACAAAAATATTTTAACCAGAAATTAAAAAAAAACCTGTATCATTTTTAATTAGTATTGCGTGTAGCAAGTCATTTCGGGATTAATGTGAAATAACTCTTTATTTCGTTAAACGAAAATAAGATAGCCCCAGCCGCTTATTAGTTTTATACATGTTGTCGAAGGCTGGTCGACATTAGGGCCGATGGCCCTTAGCCTACAAACCCAACATGTTTATCAGCTCACGCCTGTGTTCATGCGTGACGCTGCGGATGCGGGGACTAACTTGTGGAAACACGACGAACTTTTAAGGAGTCGCATAAAATCGGACATCAAGACGTTAATTTTAACCATGGACGTCATGAACACCAATACATATTCCTAACTCCTACTCGCAATGCTTCCAAATGACTTTAATCCTTTCAACTAACAAATATGTTAAGTTTAAATTTATGCAGATCAAAATTCTGCGTGGCACTGAGTCGTGAATTGCTCGTCTCATCAAAAATGTTAAACCGTTATTTAGATAAACGATTTTTAACAAATTAAAGTGATATTCATGTGATTTTAAGTTTCACAAATTTAAAATGCAGTTTTCGCTATAAATATACAGAGCCCAACTGCGAACTTGACCCTGTTTAAAATGTATGATGTATTGTGTGCTTAAGCCTAATGAGCGTAAGCGAAGAAAGTTCACAAAGCGCTACAACGTTCCCCATACTTAGGGGCTGTGAAATTCTTTTGCAAATTGCTTGTAGTGAACATAGAGTTATTTTCAATAGAACCTACTATTAAATAAGTCAAATGAAAATTATGCCGCTACTTATTATGACCTCTTGTGTGAGGATTCCTGAGCGTAGAACGTTTTAACATATGAAAAAAGTTTTTTATTTCTATAATCATGTCGAGTTTGTGACATTGGAAGACGTTAGGCAAATGCATTCATCATGACTCAAACTACAACGAAGCGGTACGGTGACTCCTTATGAAATAACTTATTTAGTTTTATCGTGCGCCATTACTACTTATATTGCAGAAATTTAACACATGTCCGAGCCAACCAACTCAAAGTTTTTCGAAAAGCTTTCGTTGAGTGGCTTTTTATGCAGAAAAGTAACATAACCAAGAACTGACTAAGGTACATTTCGTATTTTTAAGTTAGTATAATTGACATGTAGCTTTTGCTAAGTAATGCAAATGTGTGTATCATGAAATATAGGTAATTTAGGCGTAGATAATTTGATGTCATAACTCAAAGTTCACCGTTTTCTAGTCGATCCAGTTATCGGTTGGTCAGCGGCGATGCGTCGTGCCTTTGCCTGGAGCCAGTATGGAGCCAGCCGTGTATCGGATGGACGAGGGGATGGGAGGGGGGAGGGGAGGGAGGAGTTGTATCGATCTCGCGCGACCGGCGGTGGCACCAGCGCTGCGCCACGGCCACAGAGTAGTTGAGGTTGCAGTGAGCGCAACCTCAACCCCTCGTTTCCCTCCCTTTAGCGTTTACCGTACATTGCCGTCAATGCCCGAAATGTTTGCATATCACAAGTATATGAAAGGAAATAAAAGTGTTTTAATTATTACTGTCTATTAATAAACTGTTAATAAACTAAAGCGCTATTCACTCCGTTTTTTTATTTTAAAAACCTCATTAGAATTTGTATGTAAGCGTAACTTCCTTTGGGCCTTGAACCATCTGTAACAAGTCAAATCACTGAACGATATAACAGCCTTTTTCAATTTGTATTTAGCATTGTCAATTTGTGTGTGTATTGAGTCATTACGAAGGAACGTAAGTTAGAAAACATAACGTCACACATCATTATTCAAGGAACGAGGAAGTGTTGTACACAAACAATTAGTAAGGGGTTCCCTCATCTCATGCATTGCTCTGGGATTCGGGCGCGGGAGAGGTCAGCCTGCCGGAGGATGAGGGAGGCGGGAGGGTGGCGCGTGAGGAGCGGGGCGGCGGCAGTGGCGCGGTTGGCGCGGGAGTGAGTGGACGTGCCGACGCGAGTAGGGCTGAGCGTACGGTAGGATGCGCGGCGAGGTGTGGGCGGCGGTGGCCGCGGCGGCCC
This sequence comes from Eurytides lysithous rurik, assembly GCA_018247575.1. Classification (NCBI taxonomy): domain Eukaryota; kingdom Metazoa; phylum Arthropoda; class Insecta; order Lepidoptera; family Papilionidae; genus Eurytides; species Eurytides lysithous. The sequence goes on from DWHO01001500.1 coordinate 9,056, forward strand.
TGGCTCTGGTGCTGGCGCCCACCGAGGGGTGCCCCGACGCGGACTTCGAGTTCGACGATGAGCCGGTGAGCTTCAGTGCCATCGGACAGTGCTCAGCAACTTAATAAATATATTTGCCTCCTTGTCTATACATTTGACAATGGTGGTTTAACAATGTACCCAAATCTAATTTTCTAATATACTAAGGGTATTAACTACAGATTACTACTTAAACCCTATTATTACTGCCATTACTAGACGACAGCCATTCTATGGACAGCTGTTCCAATCTAAACTGTTAGGAGAACAATTCTATCTAATTTGGGATGAATACCTATTACACAAAGCCAGGGCTCTATTGTGCTGCTGATATTATATATTGTACATGTGACTCTGTACTACATACGAAGAGCGCAGTTTTCTATTGAATAATGTGAAATTTAGATCAATAAAAACACATAAGCTTTTCACCGGTTTATCTTTTCTATTAGCTATTTATTTTTATTGCATTGTAAGAAAATACTCATAGATACAAGGTTAGAATAAATTCATTTCCTTTTTAGGTCATACATAATTGTTTTTGGAAATGGTGCACAAAATATCATTATTTAGTGAGTAAAGGACAACAATGTTCTTAAGAAAACGATTAAATGTGCTAACTAAATGGACAACACGACAGCTACATATAAAATTTTTCTTTATGTGTTAACTCTCCAGTTAATCAAGAACATTACAAGTATAAGAATTATTATTTTTTCTTTCTTTACATGTATTATAACTTGAATCCCTCTTGGACGAGTTTTGATCAAGATGGCTTACCTACAAGAGATCACGTTTTGCAAGTGTACTGACTCTTTTACACTATTTTACTTATATTTCGCCCATCGGCCAACAATGGAACGAATATTCAACACAACCAGTGAGATCTGGGGCAGAGACGGTGACATTCTATTGACCTCACAGTAACAACTATGTTGGTTTTCTTAATCGATGTAGGTTTTAGCATCTTTGTCTTTCAAATTTCGCTTTGTCATCTGCGCCAATGTAAATGCAAAAAATGTACATCGAAAACCTATACAACATGGATATGAACACAAAAAACTAGATAGAACTTATAAAACAAACAGATTTAGGGACAAAATAAGCAAGTCAGGACATATTCATCCCAGCATATTCGAACAGCACAGCGTTACTCGATATTTATCTTCTTTGATAGCGCTCGTTACCAAGACATATAAGATGATACCACGTTTAGTACTTTTTCTGGAAATGTTGTAATTCAAACAATATGATACGTACAGAGTGCAAAAGTGGCAATCGTGTGGTAAGATCCCTGGCGAGGTTTGCTGGAGTCCTAGCACGATAGAATTCTTCTATTCCTTACTGTTATTCTTTATTAGCTTGAGCATAATTTCAACATTTTTATCTTATTTTATTTTAGTGTTGGACTCCAAAAGCGGAGACGACGCCGCGTCCCCAACGACCGCGTCGTTACATCTACGACCCTCAGAGTAAGTTCAGATCGCTGTTCCTTCTATCTTCCATCTCTACGTGCTGGTCACGCATTCACAGAGATGTTCTTGCAGATCCACTGTGCCGCGAGCTCATATGCAAGAAGCGAGAGGTGTGCTTGTTGCGGGATACGTTCACCGCCCAATGTGCTACGAAGAAAGATATTCTTCGGAGAGGGTAAGAATACTCATTCGATAATTTAATCATAAACTTGATCGACTCACGCTGTTGAAGCACGGTTCTTTTCTATCAAATTCATTTCTCGTCTACTTCGACTTTTGTCGTATAAAGAAGCTAAAAAAGTTTTTTTTACGTGCAAAATGACTATCAGAGTTCGACTATTGTACATCATGTAGAACGTACTAACGCACTCAGCGTTTGAACAAGCAGTGTTAGTCAAACATTTTATTATTGTTTTTTCTTAGCTAACTTGTGATTCAAGAGAAAAAAATATGGTAGGTTCGTTAGTTTTTCAAAATAAAATTGACAGAAACGTTGTTATGATCACTTAGGGACACGATAGTGACCGCTAGGCGAGAGCACGGTGATGCCGAGGACGATGTGTTTTACGAGGCCGCCCCTGACCTACCCGACCGGCCCGAACGTCCCGAACGTCCCCAACGGCCCGCTGATAACGAGGCGAACGAAGACCCGGACGCGGACCTCGACATAGACGCCGGCAACGAAGTCGACCGCCACCCCGACCACTCGCTCGATCGCCCTCCCGAAAGGTGACTCAGATGCGCTTGCTGCGGCCCCCGTAGCTTAAACTTTTATTTTTAATGTTTCAATAATTATTAGTCATCACATACCCACGAAGCACAAGTTGTGCTTAAAAATTAATTTAGGCCTTCGATACCTAATAATTTTCGCAGGCTTTTTTTGTGTCGCGGCATGTTTTAATATGTTTAGATTTTCATTAATTTCATAGATAACTGGACCATCTAATGTCAACTAATCATCTACTTTTTACAAATTAGTCGGATGAGCCGACACTCCCGCCCGTAGCAACACAGTGCTAAACAGTTCCTTGAACTCTACGAGTTCAAAACTGCCTGGACCAGCGCTGTGCTGGTGACGTAACGGTTGCGTTGTCAATAACAGAAAATCTGCTAATGTTATTAACAGGTTTCCAAATTTATAAACATTAAAAGTAGTCACGGGCTAACGACCAACTAAGGAGCATATTGGTTTAAGTGGAATTATTTCCGTCCCCTTAGGTGCGTGGGATGCGGCACGGCGGGTCGGGCGGGCGCGGGGGCGCTCTTCGTGTGCGGCTCCGACAACCGCACCTACTCGTCGCTCTGCCGCCTCGACCTGCACAACTGCGTGCGCCGAGCGTCCGTGCGCCTCGCGTGTCGCGGCTTCTGCCCCTGCCGCGGGCCCCAGCGCCGCACCACGCCGCGCCGCTGCCGCAACGTGAGTGCCTCTACCCCTCTCATGGGCAAACGCACCCGCAAGTGCTCCCCTGTACATTGGGCCGTAAGTCAGTCCTCGCCCATGACCAAGGCGGGCGCACCGCATCCCACGTCTAGCCAACCAACTAATAACGTCGCGTTGCGCTCTAGCAATTCAGCTGGTCACAAGTGAAAACCAACACCCATAATCACCTGCAGCACCAGAGACGTTAGAGGCAGCTATATTAACCACTGAATCTCCGCATGCCTCATTTTCTAGGTGAAACGAAAAAGTCACTTCCATGAAACTGTAGTAGCGCCAAGGGCTGTTAAAATGTAATTTATTTTATCTCTGATATTGTGCAGTCTGCGGAATGAAAATGAATCAAACCTGTAAAGGAGGAAAGAGGAGTAAAAGTAGAAGTACAACACTAGTCGCATGCCAGTTTAAAATCACCACCTTTGCGTACATCTTATAGATGAATGTTGAATTGTAAATTTGTGGTTGACTATAATTTTTGGAAAAAAAAACTCAAGTGTAGACGCCGCGACTAAATCTAAAGTATGATACTTTATTTCTTCTTAATTCTTCAATTAAAACCAATAATGTTGTAGAGACGTGTATATGAATGTAAATGATAGCAGTTGAATGACGTGTGCGCAGTGCGGCGTCGGTGGACGTCGGGGCGCGGCGCGACTGGCCGCCTCTCGACCTGGCGCTAGAGGTATGTCGCACTTTTGACTTTGTTTCGAAAACAGGTTTGGTTAGAAAATCTCGAATTGGTGATTCCTGATCTAGGGGCGCATTGTCCAAATATAAACACCGTTTAGTTAGCCATACTCATGTTTAGAATTTATTCAAAATAATATCATAAAGTTACATATACCGAGTACATGGCAACCTGATGTTTGATGTCATCAAATGTTTCGTTTTGAGAAATGTAAAAATAACTTGGATTATTTGCTCATGCCTATCTTATTTTTTTGAAAGACACGGTTGTCTATATTGAATATTACAAATATTGAATGCATCAGTGCAATATATTAAGTGCAGTATTTGGTGCTTCGTAGGCGGCGAGCGCTGTGAGCTGGAGCGTATGGCCGATCGACTGCTCGACTGGTTCTCGGTGCTCATGGAAGAGGCGGCCGGAGTGGCGCCGCCGCCTCAAGGTCGACACCTGACAAAACAATTTTTTTAATTTTTGGACTATGTAAATAAGGCTCCGAAGCAGAGAAAAGGAGTCAAAAAATTTCTTGTCTCCAACAAAAGTATTAAGTTTTATAATTTACTTTCATATCCTGGCTGTAGTTATGGAAAAATTGATTAAAGCGTAATGACTTGCATTAATCACTTTTTGTAATCAAAATGCTGCGCTTTACGAATAGATTTTAGCCAACGCCCTTGATTTACGTTTGAACGTTTAAAGTGAAATATGTTTTCATTCCTCTAAAGGATTTCCGCGAGATTGCAAACCAGAAGTGCGATGGATGTTCTCGCATCTGGACGTAGGTGGTGACGGGCTGCTTTCCCACGACGACCTTTACGCTCTACGTGAGTAGACAATATCATTAAAGCAAGTTCATCATCATTCACCTTTCATTGTATACACACCTTGATGCTATATACTATCTACTCACTGTTTTGTCATAATAGACTTGACATTGTCGCTCAGTTCGTTGAAGTCTTTTTCTTCGACAATGTAATATCAGTTTTGAGAGTGTTTTTGTAAGTGAAAGTAAAACTTGAATCAACATTCATTCTCTTTATTTATACCACTGATAACTAGAAAATTTCATTAATAATTTTCACTTAGGTGGACATGTCATGTGTGAATATAAAGAGGCCCCTTTGTGGTTTTTTTTTTAATTTTGCTAAGCGGAGTTTGATTAAAAATTTGCCTTAATTTTAACAGAGGCGTAGCATCATTAATCGTTTAGAACTTTAGATATTTTAATTACAATATAAATGAGATGAGAATGGTGTAATTATCTTTAAACATTGTATACTGTTGTGTTGTGTTGTTTTCCTGAAATATGCGAAAATACTGTTTTTGGTAGAGTATTGACGCATAGCTATATTAATTTCATTTACTTGGTAATTTTCAGTAATATAATGTTCTAAGAGGGGTTAATAATTACGTATTTTTTATGGAGTAGGGTGAACGATCAAGCGGCTCACCTGATGGAGAGCAATATCCGCTACCCATGGACATTTGCTGCGTCAAACATTTTGCAATTGTCCGTCTTTGATTTGGGGATCTTTGGAAGGGAGAGGACAGCGGAGGAGGAGCCACGAGATGGAAGGGGGAGGATGGAAAAGGAAGGAGAACTTGAATCACCTGACAAAACGTGGATGCACAAATACTTCCACTTTACGTCGATTGTCTGTGAGATCGTGGTACTTATCCACCTCGACCCGGCCTAACCAGCAGCAGCGAAAGTTGCTGCGAGCTTCTACCACCGTTCAAAATTATATTGTATTATAACTACGAAGAATTTTGATTAGTTATAATCACCTACGATTTAATGTTTAATAAAGATATATTTAGTTTTCCGTTGAACTTATTGAAGTTGAGCGTTTTTAATTGTTGACATTGTATATTACGTAGCTTTTTCTTATTGTAATATAAAAACGTTTAATTAAATATTTCACGTAAATAGATATTTCAAAGGATTTCTATTGAGTAAAATATATTTTCCTTTTGTTTTTCGACAAGTGCCTATGTTGATTGTTATTTTGTTATTAACAGTAGTTTTTTTGAACTAATAAACAAATAAACGAAATTAACGCAGCATACTTCGGATCATCAATAAAGGTTTACGCAATTGTTAGATCTTAAGAATTTAATTCTGTATTTAAAATATTTTTAACAAATTTAATCACTAATAAGATTTAAGCGACGAAAACAAAAACGATGATTATTCTTAGCGAAAGGTGACTATTGGACATAGCTCCCGAAAAAAGCTGTATCTGTATAAATATGTAAGTTAAGAAATTTGTCTTTACTCAGATGAAGTCAGCCATTTCCGATTATTTTCAGTGAAACAGGCTACTACTTAACTGCTAGTTGACCCGATGTTGGCCACTCACCATGATGTATCCTCAGATGGCAAACGCACGTCCAGTATCAGACTATTTACTCTTTCGTCTCGTGAGGAAGGTGCTGAATTTTTTTTGATGGTTAGATGAGCAGTTTCCGGTTGGAGATGCGCCTCGTTGTGTGAATTCTGTTCGGCCGCCCATGTTTTACTATGAGGAAATGTGTGACAGGTCACGACGAGCGCGAGCGCTGCCTGCGGCCGTTCCTAGCGTCGTGCGCGCGGGGCGGCGGGGGAGGGGC
>DWHO01001501.1:0-15282 GCA_018247575.1 Eurytides lysithous rurik
AATTAGGGAGAACTTAAAAACTACTCATCAAATCTAGCTAAAATTTATATGGGACCACAAGACAAGAACAAGCTTTCAAATATAATAAGAATCATCAAAATCGGTACACCCAGTAAAAAGTTATGAGGTTAACACATGAAAAAATTACAGTCGAATTGAGAACCTCCTCCTTTTTTGAAGTCGGTTAAAAAAGACTGACCGATGTCGTCAATGGAAGCCATGTTGTTTATGATATAAGTGATAATTTCTTAATTCAACGCGGCCTTCTTTCTAATTCTTGTAATATTGTACAAATTCACGCAGTGACCATAACTTTGGTGTGATAATAACGTAGTTATAATTAGTTATAAGTCCAAGTCACAATAAAAGGTAACAAATATTATCGACAAACCATTAAAAGAGATTTTGTATTTATTATGTTTTATTTTTATTATTTTGTAAATAAAGAAATAAGATATTGGCGTTTTATTACTCTTTTTTATAAACCCTAATAATGTTGTCTTTAATCAGTCTGTTAAAAACTATTTGCAGATTTTATATTGTTTCATTATAAACACAACGCGTCGCAAAACACTTTAACATTATAAACGAAATATAAAAAGATAAAACATATTGAGACTTCCAAGTAAGTACTTAATTTTTTTTTTCGAAACATTAAATGTAGATCTTGATAAATCTAAGTTAACTTTTATCCTCTGGTTTATATTATATACCACGTATAAAAGTTATTACACAAAAAAGTATTTGAAAAATCCTCACCGACATGGAAGGTGATTCTCTAATATTTTTTACATTAACAATATTCATATATAACATGATCACGTTTAACTTACAATTGATAATTAATTTGAATATAATTTACTTAAAACTCTTAATTCTAATTTCCCGCCAACAAATTGCAGATATGACACGGATCACTCTTGACGTCTATAAACAGTATACAGATAAAAAACAGATTTAATAATCTTTAATGTTTTATTGTGTTTTAAGACGCTTATGACACTTTAGGTACTATATTTTAAAAATTTTCATTAATAATGAAAACTAGCATAAAATAAAATTATTAATTATTTTAAAATAGTGTTCGAATAATATATCTATAGACAGATGTTGTTAGCAAACATTAGGTTTTACTGTCAGTCGGTACTTGTTCAGTTTCTGAACAGGTAAACGTTTGGTACGGAAAGTATTCGTTTTAATTTAAATGTTTTAATAATTCCTACACAATGATGGTATGTAAACCGATCGCACATTTATTAGTAATTGTTTTTTTATTGAGAGATTGTTGTTCTCAGTCGGATAAAAACAAAGTAAGTTTTATATTTCTATTTTATTAGAATTCATTACTTCATGATTTTTTTTTCATCCTTTCCGTTCGTTAATTTTCATAGATTTTACTACTTTAATTAGCCTGTTTTATTTTATATTTTTTATTTCATTTCTGGTTACGGAAAAACCCATTTGGAATATTATTCCGTATGTCAACATAGCAATATAGGCCAATAAGATGCAGGATCAAGATCAATGTCAACTGATTGCTGACCTTCACCTGTGATGTTTATTCGAACGCAAACACTCAAGTCCCAAGGGATATATTAAATATTTATTTATTAACTTTTTTTTTTTAAAGCGCTACCTCAGACATGGGGTATATCCCCATCTATGTCCATCATTTCTTGTGTTGTAAGGGCGTTTTACATACATAAATTTCACGCGGACAAATACCCAGATCCGAAACAAATACAACCTCGGGAATCGAACCCACGACCTGCGACGCCGAAGCCAATAGCTTAACATCTGCGCCGGTCACAACGGTCATTATCGTCATCTTAAAACAAAATGATGATTTAATGACTGCGATATTTATAGCGTTATCTCAAAAATTATATCAATACTAGCCGAACTAGCTGTTATAGCTATTTTGAATAACTACCAGTTTACATTAAGTTTTCAAACTTGATTTTGTTTCTTGATTAAATATTTAAACGATACCTAATAAATATATAGTTTTGGTTAGCGAAATGAAAAAGTAGATATATAAAATTAAATTTTTTCACGTGGAAAATTTACGAAACATAATCCATAGTTAACGACGAATTTAGTTTTTAGATTAGGATTAATACCCGTGGTCTACTAACTTTGATTTGTACCAGTGTTTTTAACTTAAATATGGTAAAACAGCCAACAAATGATAGTTGGCACTTGTATATTAATGTAGTATATAGTAATAACATATGACAAGATATATTTTTTAATAAATATTCTAAGTTGCGTACAGATAAAAATCTTGATTATTATTAATAAGAATGAAAACTGTTTTCTTGTAGCAATCTAATCCGATAGTCACAGTGAAAGAAGGCAAATTGAGGGGGAAAGTGGCCACTAGCGTTGACGGATCTACATACTACAGCTTCAAGGGCATTCCATATGCAAAAGCACCTTTCGGTGATTTGAGATTTCGGGTAAAATAATTTAACATGTATCAACTATATTCTTTATACCCAGACTTTTTAAACACTCATAAGTAATTTTAATAAATAAAAAACTTGAATTGTGTGAATAACGTAATCACTCACTTCATTTTTTGTACAAACAGTTACAAATGTCTAAGTTTAAAGTTAAAGATGGCAATAGATATAAATGCGTTAACCATGTAATGCGTTCCAGGCCCCCCTTCCACCGCAGCCATGGAAAGGAATCCGGGATGCGACAGAACACGGGCCAGTGTGCACCCAATACGATCAGTCCGTATCGCAGCTCGTCGAAGGTAGTGAGGATTGTCTCTTTGTCAACGTCTACACCAAGTCCTTGAACCCGACTGCCAAGATCCCCGTCATGGTGTCCATACACGGCGGCAGCTACAGCTACAACTCCGGAAACGATGACACTTTCACTCCCGATTTACTGCTGCAACATGACGTCATCTTGGTGACGATGAATTACCGGCTTGAGGTGTTAGGTTTCTTATGCTTGGACACCCCCGAGGTGCCAGGTAACGCTGGCATGAAAGACCAGGTCGCCGCGTTGCGCTGGGTGAAAAACAACATTGCCCAGTTCGGCGGGGACCCCGACAGGATCACAATCTTCGGAGAGAGTTCCGGTGGGAGCTCGGTCACATACCACATGCTGTCACCGATGTCTAAAGGATTATTCCACAGGGTGATAGCTCAGAGCGGCACGTGTATACACGATTGGGCGATCGGCAGGGATTCCAAACAGAGGGCGTTTAGAGCGGGGAAAGTTTTGGGGAAGGAGACGAAAGACACCAAAAAGCTGTTGGATTTCCTGCGCAGCGTGAAACCGATTAAACTGACTAATCTGACAGAGAGCACGTTGACCTACGACGAAAGGTACAGAGGGCTACCAGAGACCTTCATACCGGTGGTGGAAACTAAGTTTGACGGCGTTGAAGCGTTCATTGATGAAGACCCCGTGGAAATGCTTGCCAAGGGCAAAGTCCACAAAGTCCCCCTGATGCTCGGCTACAACTCCGCAGAGGGGATCATCATCGTCAGCGACCAGGTGAGCAAGCTGGACTTCTACAACCAAAACCCCTCCTACTACGTCCAGAGGGAAATCCAGGAAAGAGTGTCGGAAGAGAAACTGAAAGAGTTCGGCGATAGAGTGAAGAGATTCTATGTGGGCACCAATAACATAACAAAGGACCAACCCCAAGTTATCGAAGAGATCCAGAGCGACATACACTTCATTTATAACACTCACAGGTTCGCTCATCTGTACAGTGCAGCACGCCAACCGATTTACATGTACAGATTCAATTATGACACGGACTTGAACATCATAAAGATATATTCCGAATACTCCTTTTTAAAAGGCGCCTGTCACGCGGACGATCTTTTCTATCTGTTCTACAATTCTTTGAACAAGAAAGCTTACGACGAGCAAGCGAGGCTCAGGAAAATCGTTTTCGACCTCACCAAATTATGGGCCGATTTCGCCAAAACCGGGTAAGTTAAAGAAAATAATGTCAAACACTTTTTCCACTTAAACTTAGAAGAAAGTTTCAAATCAGTCATAGATTGTTCACAGTATTCATATTAATTTAGCATTTTATTTTCTTTGTTTGTCTTTTTTGTTTTTTTTTTCATCTTTCTTCAACATTTTTATGTTTTTAGGCCATAGAATTTTGTTTATTTATCTCTACAATTTTATCGTAGTCTTGCATAGTATACTGAAATATAGTGATTAAAAGGGTGATCTAAGTGGCAGGACTCTTTCAGAGAGTGCACCTAGTGGTACCATTGCATTGCCGACTTAACCACACAGATATCCACAGAATAAACTTATTCATTTTGTTAACATGCGAATATAAAATAAAAAGTAGGATAAATCAAACAAGTAGTAGTAGTTCAAAAGCTTTGTCATTAAGTACATTAAACCCATTGGTTTTTGCCATTGCTAGAATGACCTAATTAATATGACTTCGCGAAAGACCGGAATGGGGAATTAAGTGTTTTGAATGCGGTTAACTCAATTGTAACCGCGTCACTGATGAGTATACGTCAGTTATCTCTTAATATATGATGAATCACCATATTGTTTGTTATTATTATAAAAATTCTATTTACTAAATGAAACTGTGCAATACCACGAAAGTGTTTTAGAAAGGGTCAATAACAACAGCATATATTATTTAATTGAAGGGTTAATTTTTTTCAAATACTAATAATACATTATACTATTTGTTAAAGGAAGATAGGTTAATTTGAATGTAAAAATTTTCAGTTAATATTCACACTAGTACAAACAATTGATAAAATCTTTCTGATTCATATAACAATAGGTTTATGTTCAGCGCAGATTTTTGCTCTTCATCCAATAAGGAAAGGCAGTCTTAAATGTCAATAACAAGCGTCTTTTCCTTAAGGTAACCTTACACGGGGCATTTCTGAATCGCTTATCTTCCTTGTTACCTTATTGTGGACACGGAGATCTTTGTTGGGCTGATTCACGCTTTTGTCGGGCACACAATGTTGCATTGGATGTATTTCTAGACGTGCTGGCGACAATACCGTCTCACGAATAATATATATCGTGGTCTTAATAAACAAATGCATGCTATTTTTAACCAATCAAACAAAAAGAAGGAAGTTCTCTGTTTTTCCCAATCTTTTAACTATTCGTAATGACAATTCTTTAGTATGATTACTCATTTCGATCTTCGTTATTGTTTTTAAAATTAAATAAGTATTAAGCAACAATGATGATGAATTTACGAAAAAATAATTAAACTCTTAACTTGCTTAAATTATTGCATGCCTAATAGGTTAATAGTTCCATACGATGTTTTCCAACAATTTGTACTCTTCTGTTTGTTTAAAAAACTCAATCTTCTTTGATGGTAGTGTCATGTAAATTCATTAAGACTTGGTGATATTATCCGCACATCATCAACAGAACTCTTCATTTATTAGAAGGTGCAACATAATCGTTACTTGGATTACCTTATATACGCGTTAATTAAGAAACAAAGTGATCAAATCGAATAAAAATATTAAATTATAAATCGAGCACGGAAAAGCTAAACCTGATAGCAAGTGATCTTATTATTAGCCCAACTTTCGGGTTTTTTTTGTATTAACAATATCAAAAACTGCTAAACCAAGTTTAGCAGTTTATTTAGGAGAATTCACGAGCGAGACTTGAAAATTTTGAAGTCGTAGTCATTTTCTCATCTTTTCTGGGTACTGTGAGAGTCACACAACTGATAGGTGCAGTTATCTGCAGTCTTGCAGATTCCGCCTCGAGTAGAACCAATGCATTATCAGAAATTGTACCGCCAGCTGTATTGTATAAGCAGTACTGATTTTGATGAGCCTTTTTGCGCAGTTCCTAAGCCGAAGCTTCGGCGTCGCAGGTCGTCGATTCGATTCCCACCCGTGCTAAATATTTGTACGAACTACAAATGATTGTACCGGATCTGGGCGTTGGTCCGTATAAAATTTATGTACGTAAAAAGCCCTCGTAACACAAGATATTTCTATCATATAACGAGGTAGCGTTTTTTTTTTCTAAGAAAAAATAAATGGGCATTGCTATGTTTTTAATTTATTTTACAAGACAAACAATAATTTATTATTGTTAACTTAGTGGCTTGAGGTTTTCTTACATTTTGATATCAATTTTAGTTTACCACCTTCAATATCTGCCACTAAGACGTAAAGTGACATTAAAAATAATACGAGAGTGGCACACGTTATTGATGCCAATAATTAAATACAACTTTACCCATTAACAAAATGAACCACGAACAAAAGTTAACGAGATGTAAGAGAAAAAAAAACGTAAAATGACAATAGTAAATTTCGAATATTTGTAAGTTTTATTAAGACTACCTTTTTAAATTTATGTTTGCTATATTCTATTTTTAAATCAATCTCACCACCATAATTACTGGAAATAGACAGGGAACATCTGATCCTCTGGCCGATGAGCAGGGCGCAGGGTCAGTAAGATTCCGTTTGGCGCTGTGTTATTATAGATTTATGATAGTAGAGCCACGTAGCTATTCCCGCTGCTGAATGGGCTGGCTCGAACCGGAAGCAAAGTGGAAGTGTTTTTGATTCCACGTTTCGTCCGGTGAGTGAGGTGGACGGTGGCCCATCCCCCTCCCTGCCCTTCCACCCAGTCTCACTACCCTTCCACCCTCTTCCTTCATACCCTCTCACCTCCTACCTCCCTTTCACTTCCTTCCTCTTCCAAAACTTCCCCTTAAGGGCTGGCAACGCATTTGCAAGTTCTATAATGCTGCAAATGTCCATGTACGGCAGTAATTACTTGCCATCAGTGAGCTGCTTGCTCGTTTGTCAGTCTTATCCATAAAAAAAGCATAGACAGGCGGGCGTTTACCACCAGGCTCACGCTCATGTCGTCATTTGATCTAGAGTCAAAAAGATCAATGTTTCGAAGGTTTACCTATGCCAAATCATGACACTGCGCACTGTTGTTCCGTTGCCGTGAGAAAATTTGACTAAAGTCCTTTGCCATTAAGAGTTTCAATGATACAAATACATATGATACAGATACAATGATACAAATAATGATACATATATTGATCGATATACTTGATATAAGATTGTACGATCGCAGTCAATTTCGCTAAAGGTGGAGTTATGAAGACTTATTTGCCTCAAAAGAGAATGCTCGGTACAAGCATAAATATAATTATATAAAAACTTAACGGTAAAAGAACAAATTCTGTCGTCTGCCAAAGAAAATATGACTTGCCTGATCGCACATTGTGAATGTATTTGAACCTTATGTCAAGGCAATACAGTTTATTTTTAAATGATAATTTATAATACACACTAGGTATTTAATTATCTAGAGTTATTCTTCCTTATCTGTTTTGTTTTAGTATCTAGACTGGTTTATTGCAAGAGGTTATTGCATTCCATCTTAAACAGCTTTGAAATTGTATCAAGTAGATAAGCCAATGTTATTTATAATATTCTTATGCCATATAGATAGCAGTGGCGGTACTACCATACAAGCCCAAAAGCCCGGCTCGCTCTACTAACGAGTAAAATTAATAACTCTTAATTATCACATAATTCCCGCAACGCTCAAATTTAAGAATTTCGGGAATTATGTGCTAATTAAGATTTATGAATTTTACTCCTTACTGGACAAGCCGGGCTTTTGGGCTTTTATGGTGGTACCGCCGTTGATAGATAGTACGTAACGTCACTATATCCTTAGCCATTGTTATCTTAATATAAGTATAATTCGATCCGATTCAAAGTAATAATAATTGACAGACCCATTTATTTTATTACCAATCTAATAATTATCCTTATTGTTTTTCTTTAATTTTTTTAATCATCCTTTTTATATTTGTGTTTTAAATGTGGCCCTCGTTGTAAGATAGTAGTATCTTGTCTTACAAGGGCTTTTTTTATACATACATTTTACACGGACAATCGACCAGATCCAAAACTATTATCTGTAGTTCGTACAGATATTTGTCCTGGGCGGGAATCGAACCCACGACCTGCGACACCGAAACCAATAGCCTTTCACATTTGATTATCCGTACAGTTATAATAATAAAAAAAACCATGTGCTAACATTGATATCTTAGTAACTCCAAGTGTTTGTTTCTTACAGAAGTCTATTATTCAGGTCCATATAATTGTTTACAGGAACCCCACCCCAGACAACAGTTTGGGAGTCAAATGGCTGCCCTTCACGGCCACTGGCAAAGAGTATTTGAACCTGGATGAGACTAAGGCCATGGGCAAATACGCTCAGAAGGAGCGCGTGAAGTTCTGGAATCAGATCTATAAGGAGGCCAACGTCCCCCATATCGTTAATTGCGACTGATTGTCTTCTTCCTTAGCTTTGTCACTTTTATATCTTCGCTTGTGTTATATACGATAGTTAATAACAAAAAATAAATATTCAATCCAAACTGCTTTATTGTTTTGTTTCGTCCCCTTTTACTAGCTATATAATGATATAATTTTAATTGGTGATCAAGGCTTTACCATTCACACCAATCACTTCGTTTAAGTAAAGTAATATTATTTTATGTATAAATATGCATTTTATACACACATATTTCAGATTTTCATTTTTAAAACAAAATCTGATGTGTGGTTATATAATGTGCATAAAATAGTGAAAAATTATTTCATTTTAATTTTTTACAACATTATCATTAAAATATGATGACCGTTTGGCGCAGATACTAAGCTATTGGCTTAGGCGTCGGGTGTCGTGGGTTCGATTCCCGCCCGGGGCAAATATTTGTACGAATTACAGATATTTGTTTCGGATCTGGGTGTTTGTCCGCGTATAATTTATGTATGTAAAACGCCCTTATAACACAAGATACTTCTATCTTACAATAGGGGCACCGTTAAAAAAAAAGATTATCCATAACCAAAAGGTCTTTTAAACCTACTCCGCGTACCAAGAACGCTGGCTACATGTCTGCGTTGAATCGTTATACTTACTTACCTTTGGGCATGAAAATAATGAATTAAAAATTATTGTATATCTATCTATATATACAACGTTTTATATTAAATCCCTCATGATAGTTTAAAATAATTTGTATGTACTCGACCAATCTTAATGCATTGTTTATTCAGTTGTTTTACATTTTGTACGTTGTTTCTTAACTAAACCGGCTTATCAGTCTGTTAACTAAACATTTCTACCGTCTATAACAGCACGAAACCACGCAATGTTTTGAAGGAAAGTTTAAAATCCTTGATTTTGCTTTGCTATCCTATCTATCCAGATAATATAAGATACTCTTATATTTCTTTGTGACACCATTATAGCCATACCAATTATTGTAATTTGACTGGAAGTACATCTTTACCTATGAAGTTGCACAAGACTGTTGAAGAAGTAAACAACACTGGTGATTTGAAATATGATTTATGTATAGTTGACATTGAATTCCAAATTCAAATAAATCTAATTTTTAAAATGCTGTGTGTTTTGTTTTCTTTTCAAGTTCATTAATTTGTTTATTGATCAGTATTTTGTTTCCACGTTCGGCTCATTTTCGTCAGTATAGACACGTTAAAAATACCAGGTCAGTAGTTGTAGTATTGCAATGCAACGATAACGACTTATACTTAGTGAGAATTACAGACAAACACTGAACCTGTCAATGCTTTAAAGGCTTCCGATCTGAAAAATTAACCTTGTCGTTGCCCGAAAACTAAAGTGGACATCAACGTATCAAAGGCGACAGTAGTAGATAAGTTAGTGGCACAACAATATCAGTCTTGCGTAAAAATGGAAAGATTATATAATTAATACATAGATTAATTAATTAATACATAGGTGCCATACGAGCGTAACGAACGCGAGGTATCTCACGCACTTAATATATGTGGTTATACATAACTTGTCCTACTTAACACACATCAAATCAAACCGAATCAAAGTATATTTATTAAAATAATAAGCCTTTATAAGCACTTCTGAATCGTCATTTTTACATTTGGTTCGCAAGGAAGCTGCCATTCGCTCTGAATAAATTTGTTTTGAGAAGAGTCGACCAGAAACTCAGCAGTCAGTTTGAAAGGTGCAATTTTTAAACACCGTTACAATAAAAACACCCGACTCACTCAATTCGATCTTATAAACAAATCGTCCCTTGTCTAAGATAATCAAGGTGTGTCATCCATGCCTCACAGGTTTTTAGACTGATAATCATGATTCCGTCCACCCTTAAACCGTTGTATGTATGTAACGTGAACATTGATTCATAATTGTATAAACTAAGGCAAGCCATTCCGGTAACAGACGTCGGTCGACGACGTCGTGGAATAGGCGAAATGGACAAGTGGACAGTGGTCGTCACTCTACTGTGTGTAGCAACGATTTACTGCGATACGAAAGAAAAGGATGATGACGTAAGTACAATGTCTTTGTTGGTTTGTTTACACCTTCTTTGTTTACAAGGATGTTAATGCTTGCAATGTTGTTAATGCTTTAGGCTTTCATTGTATATGCTGTATATTTCTTATTTGATTGTTAATCATTTTGCCGCGCTTGCACATTGTTATAAAAAACTAAATCCCATATCACAAGACCTGAAATAGATTAAACATTATCTATACTTTAACAAATGTATATACTTTTTTTTAACGAGCGTTTGCAACGCATGTTTATCAATATTGTGACGGTTGTTTTGTTAAAAAAACATGTTTACGTACGTTTGTCAAGTACGTTTTTAGATATTTTCACCAATTAGGGTACATTCAACCCTCTTTACTTAACTTTCTCATTTAAATTTCATGCATTCATAATATTATTCTGAAACTACCGCTATCAAACTGGTATAATTATTAAAAACAATTTATTCTTACATTACCGAAATCATTTATCTATCATACATTATAATATTTACTTCAACCCATTTTTTAATATTAATATATAAAATTTTATATTACAGAATAACCCCATAGTGACAGTAAAAGAGGGAAAGTTGAGAGGAACCAGAGCGACCCTATTGGACGGTTCAAAATTCTACAGTTTTAAGGGCGTCCCTTACGCATTGCCACCATTCGGTGAGCTTCGATTCCAGGTAAGATAAATATAACGCTACAAAGCAATGCATATAGAAATAGCTTGTGTTTACGAGTACACTCTATTGAGCTAGGGACGGGTCAGGATATCATATCTTATATTGCGTACACACGGCTTCAGTTTAGTCTCGACTAATGATAAGCCACTTCTTCTTTTATTTTTTAAACAATATTTCACATTAGGTGTTTATTTATTAAGGAAGTACATTATTGTTGACATAAATCCCCATAATGGTTTAACAATACGTGAAGTAGCGGCGGACCAACTCATTCAGAACAATATTCATTAAGGGAATAATAGCACTTTTCAGATAGTGTATTTTTTTTAAGAAAGTTTTTCCATTAATTACATTGGCGACATTGACCGTTAAAACAAAACTCAGAAGGGCTTATCCAATTGAACGTCCGGAGGTCGCGAATAGTTTTTGGCGGCAAAATTCCGTACGCAATAAACATTTATCGTGCCTAAAAACTGCATAACGTTCCTCGGTAAAAACGTTTATAAAAAGTAAGTGTAAAATACAAGTACAATTTCAAAATAAGAAATACCTTTATTTACGTCAGCGTATATAGAACGAATCAAAATGAAAATATTTGTTTACTATTTCCATTTTCAAAATTGTGGTACTACAGTACCCAGGGACGTCCAAGACGTGTATGATTATACATTACTGTTTGGCGATAAAATAACTTCCGATCCGAAATAAGGGTTTGCGAAATCGGTGAAAAGCACCACTGCCACGGATTTTGCAAAGGCTTCTTACCACTTAGATAAAATTATCGTGTCATTCTGTGTCAACAAAGCCATTTTATAAGTATATATGTTCCTTTTAAATGTTTATCGGCTCAATCGTCTCAACTTTATTTTTACACTTCCTCATCTTTTAGGCGCCATTGCCGCCGAAACCCTGGCAAGGTGTGCGCGACGCCGTCGAACATGGGCCTGTTTGCACGCAATACGACCTCTCGATCTTGCAAATTGTCGAAGGTAGCGAGGATTGCTTGTTCGTAAACGTCTACACAAAATCCCTGCGACCGGATGCCAAAATACCTGTCATGGTCTTCATCCACGGCGGTAGCTACAGCTTCAATTCGGGCAACTCACAGACTTTCAGTCCCGATTTGCTGTTGCGGCACGACGTGGTATTCGTGACGATGAACTATCGGCTGGAATTGTTGGGTTACTTGAGCCTGGACACACCCGAGGTGCCTGGCAACGCCGGTATGAAGGACCAAGTGGCGGCATTGCGTTGGATAAAGGCGAATATAGCGAAGTTCGGCGGTGACCCTAATAGCATCACACTCTTCGGCGAGAGCTCCGGCGGAAGCTCAGTCACTTCACATTTGCTTTCGCCAATGTCCAAGGGTCTGTTCCACAGGGCGATTGTTCAAAGCGGTACCTGCATTCAGGATTGGGCGAACGACAGAAATGCCAAAGCGAGGGCCTTCCGAGCAGGGAAACTGTTGGGAAAAGACACAAACGACACTTACGAGCTGCTGCAATACCTGCGCAGTCTCAAGCCAACTCTGCTCACTAACCTCGCGCAAAAAACAATGACGGAGGAAGAAACTAACAGGGGTCTGCCCGATTATTTTGTTCCCGTGGTAGAAAAGAAATTCAAAGGCGTTACGGCGTTTATAAACGAGGAACCGGTGAATCTGTTAGCAAAGGGAAAAGTGAATAAAGTTCCACTGATGATCGGCTATAATTCCGCTGAGGGTCTGACTTTGATAACGTATCTGTTTCAAAAGCTCGACTTCTACAATAAGAATCCATCGTACCACGTGCAGAGGGAGATCGCAGAAAAGGTGCCCGAAAAGAAACTGAGAGAGTTTGGTGACAGGGTGAAGAACATCTATTTGGGTGGCAAAAATTTGACAATGGATGACCCTCAAACGATAGAACGGCTCGGTAGCGACATCCACTTCTTCTACAATACTCATCGTTTTGCCCATCTCTATAGTAAATCCGGTATGCCAGTCTACATGTACAGGTTCAACTATGTTACGGATTTAAACATCCTAAAGATACTGTTAGGGTTCGCCCAGTTGGAAGGCGCCAGCCACGGCGACGACTTGTTTTACTTGTTTTACAACTTCCTTAACAAGAAACCGTATGACGAACAAGAACGTCTGCGAGAACTGTCCCTGAAGGTCACCACTTTATGGACAAACTTTGCCAAAACTGGGTAAGTGTAGGACTAAGATTTTTTTCTGTCAGTGTGCGGTTTGTGGTATAAATCTTCTGTGTGATTTTTTTCTCTGTATTGGTTGTCTTCTGTAGCAATTAATCCACAATCCTCATATTGCTATCATTTTCATTAACCACGTTAACCATTTCCGCATTAACACCGTTAAGATGTTAACAAAGAGTATTGTGTTTCCGTAATTAATACTTATGAATCGATCCATAGCCTTAACAGATCAGTTGCATCTTACTCATAAATTCATACATTACGATTCAACGTAGGTGACGTTAATAGTGATTTGACAAAACCCACTTAATAAATATAGCACGCAGCTGAGCTAATTAACGACTCATCAAAACCCGATGAAAATTCATTAATTAAAGTCCATCTGAACAAATCCGCAGGCCGATCCGACCAATAAATAGCATAATAGAGTTTGTTGTTTAAAAGTGTAAAATACGCGATCAGTCTTCCTCGTAAAACATGATCTATGAGGAAAACAGATGAAAAGCGCTTTGTGCCCACGGGTTATTTTTTGAGTCATCGCTTCAATTAAGCCAAGCAAGTTCATCATTAATACAGGGTGAAGAATTTTTTAAGGAGTATTAATATTTCGCACGCTATCGATTCGTAGTCTTCGATTTTACAATCATCGTTTTTTTTTTAAATTGTTGTTTATTTACTTAAATACTTTTTACCGTTAATGTCATATCTTTAATAGATATTACGTTCTTAAGACCTGATCGCAAATCCGTCCCGTATGAGTGACATTAAACTAGCTCCTGACCAATTTAACCATCTATCTTGTGACATATTTTTATTACCATAACTACTGTTTTACTTTTTTTGTCTCCACAAAAAAAGTGAAACAATAGTTACGGTGTGTGCTCCTACTCCTAGGAGCACACAAGCAAGCGACTAACCCGCTGGTAAACGATTATCGTTGGCCTTGGACGTTCGCAATATCAAAGGACTGGCAAATACGTTGCCAAACTTTAATTTTTCCGGGAGGATGAGAGGATTGGCCACAGGCACTACGCTTACTACTCACTATTAATAAACAAAGACTGGCTGACATTTATTTAGCCAATCATGCGTAAATGTACTTAATTACATCATGTTTCAAACAGAAATCCTACACCAGACCACAGCTTGGACGCAAAATGGCCGCCATACACTAGATCCGAGAAAGAATATTTCAAGATAGAAGAGAACATGGCGGCTGGAAAGTTCGCGAACGGCGACCGAATGAGTTTTTGGAACGAAATTTACAAGGAAGCTGGAGTACCTTACATCGATGATAGTTGTTGACAGTAACATTATTACTACTATTAGGCAACTCGGCAAACGATTGCATTTTGGAGATATTTCAAGAAACACTAAATCCATTAAGATAATAATTTTTATGTTGAAGCAGAAAATACATTGATATTAATTTTTTTTTTGCCATTAATTGGAAAGTTTTCATCTAAGTCTGTAGAATAAAATGGGATAGTAATATTTACTTTGTTTTTGTTCTACATCCTTTCATGAATACCTTTATTATAAATTGTGACTGTCTAAATCTTCTCATATATATTAAAAATTGTCTCGTGATTTGTTATAGAACTTGAGAACCTAATCATGACTTTGTATACTTATAGTTATAACAAAGAACCACGATATGCCTATTACTATAGTGCTACCGTTTACTTGTCTTAAAATCTGTTTTTCTTTGTGTTAAAAGGAATGTAATAAAAAAATAACATATTCTCCGTTTGCATCTATTAAGAAGCGCCTAAATATTAAGCTAGTAGCAGCGATATATTTCATCGGACGCGAACTCTGAATTACTAGAATATAAATAGCTGTTGCGCATATCACAGTTACTAATAGGGAATCGTTGACAGTTGACAAAGGGAGTTCATCGTTTACCTGCGAGTGTTGAAAGATGGGGGATCCACTGTAGTTTTTTATCTAAAGTTATACCCAAGAAAACAGTTGAATCAGTAAGTTCCAGTGCTTCGTTGTTAAGA
>DWHO01001502.1:0-15281 GCA_018247575.1 Eurytides lysithous rurik
GTGGTAGATCTATGATATTTTGTGGAATTTTATTAAATATGCGTATACCAATGCCCATTAAGGATTTTTTCACCTTTTGAAGACGAAATCGAGGTGTTCTTTACCAGACCCATTTATCTAATCACTTGCTTGTTATACCCATTTCTAAGTGGTAAGATTCTTATGCAAAGTCCATCTGGAGCAGTACCATTGCGCTGCCAGTTTTTCTACTATCAGCACCTTGCCATGTCCAAGCACCGTGTTCCGGTTTGAAGGGTAGTGTTGCAAGTGTGATTAACGTAGCGAGGTCGTCTTATACAGAGCCGAAATGGTTTGGAACTCGTGTAGGACCAAACTCGGCTCGTTGGTCACCGTATTTCCTAAAAATTTCTATCAAATTTGGATATAAGTCATTGCATCACAACTAATGGATAACAATGTCTGTAATGAAGTGAAAAAAGTACATCATTGGCTCAATGATTGAACATTTTTCTTGTCCAAATTTTTCATTAATCAATGTTCACTCATTTGTCGTTGATTCAACTGATTTATTTCATGACACATTATAAGTTAAATACTTTATCATGACATTTTTGATTTTGAATATGTATATTAACACCATAATTTACTGTATTATCATAACACCAAATTTAAATTAGAACCTACTGGTAAATGAACTACCAATTTGTCTGTTAAACCTTCCCTGCAAAACCACATTTAATACCATAACAAAATTCCTAGCTGTGTTTTCTTATTGAATGGTCAAACATGTACTTTTGGGTTAAAAAATCTTATTTCTAGACGCAGATTTTTATTAAGTTATTATATGTAACTAAACTGCATTAGCTTAATTATAATTATTTTATCAGTTCCCATTCAATCATTCAACTCCTTGGCCAACTATTTTAAGTCTTAGATTTAGAGTCTTTTATCTGACACTGTTAATTCATTATATCAGTAATTTATTTGCACATTAGCCCTATTGTTTATTCCTTAACTCACATCTTGATAAGTATAAGTAAATATAAGCCTAGACTATTTGTATTTATTCATCATTATTTCATATTTAAATTTTAACAAAGACATTTAATATGCATGATAATAACAGTTCTACTATTATTATTTGCATTATATGTAAGCATTGTCCATCCAATTTTGATAGATATCTCTTGAACTACTAAACCTATTGTGCTATAAAAGCGTTATTTATAAGTTAAAGAAGCTACGCCACGACATTTTTATCTGTTATCTATTTATGATAACAGATAAAAATGTCGTATTTAATATTTCTCAACTTATGTCTGCTCATACATTTAAATCTCTAAAACTTTATTATTATACCAATGGTAGAAAGCGATTTTGTGGTATCTCGAAAAATCCAACTTTACACCACAGCCAAAAGACGACTTCAAAAATTCATCATTCGCAAATTTATAATGATAGAAAGTTGTAATTTGGAATGTATTGTTCCCGTCTATGTATTATCTTTTTTTCTTATCTAAACCTTTATTTGACACAGTTAACTGGAATATCTTAAAGTTTTAGCTTGATTGATTTTGGAAATTTTGGAGACACTACCTACCCTACCCCTAATTAGCATTTATAAGAAGCCAAATACAATGCATAACTCAAATGTCGCTTCTGTCGTCAGGCGTTCCCACCTGTGCCAGCTACTGAACCTGCGCGGTAGATTGCAGCTGGCTGCCGCCCAACGCAAGGCTAGTACGGAGACAAATCATGAACCACTCATGCACTATCAAGGTACGAACCGTTAACTTTGTTCTTCATATAACTGTAATGATGTCACTTGACTGCCTTTAGTTATAGACAAGATAGGGTGAAAATAAGATAGGCCTACACGAAGTTTTAATACATTCTATTGAGTAAGCAACACAAATCAAGAGTAAATTAAATTAAAGAGCTGTTTGCATCTTGTGTAAATGTCTGAGAAAAACTATCGGACATCTGAACTTTCTGAATTGCATAAAGTGAAATATATGTGCAAACTAAAGGTTATAGGCAAATTTTTGATGCAATATTAATCTAATTATATTTTAATGTATTTTCTACTACAATTTATTGCTTGGTAGGAATCTTGTAGTCTCCGCAGTGAAAATCCGCACAGTGCTAATTATTCTACCCCTAGCAACAATGTGCAATATATTCTGAACCAAGCCAATACCATATTTTAAAAGCAAAAACCATGTTACCAGAGTAATTACTGAGGTTGTAGATATACAACTGTATGTTTCTGAGTAACAAATGCATTTCAAACACTGACAAACACTGTGCTGTCACAGGGAAGCATAACTTACTACCAAGCAAGATGCTCATTAAGTTCGATATAACTATATTTTTTATATCAAACTTAATGAGCATTATTATTATAATTTGTCAATGTAGATACGTCGTCTGAAGATGAGGAGTCCGAGGCCGAAGGCTACCATTCTGGGGACAGCGCCCCCTCGTGGGAGGAGGAAGGAGGCGATGATGAGGGAGGCGAGTCAAACAGCAGCGAAGAGGGAGACTCGGACTGACAGGACGCAATAAACACCTTCAACTTTTATGCCTTGTTTCTTTCTTATCATTTTTATAAAAGCTATCTATTTTATGAGTGGTAACTAATCGTAATACGGGGATAATTGGAATAGCAGGGTAAGGGTTGGTAAGGTAGTGAGAGAGCCAAGTAGCTAAAAAGCTAGTTAAAATTTCAATTAATAGTGAGTAATAGTAATGTCCTCCCGAATGATTCTGGCCACGGTGACCAACCTACAAGAGATCAGCCAACTGCTTGGGATAAATTAAAATGCACAAGCATTTGCAGACACAGGTGCACACCTGATGGGATGCCTAACATAATCAGAGTGATCAGGCGCAGATGCGGTAACATTGAACCCATCTGTTAATAACGAATCTAAATCCAAGCCACCGGTAGATGGCGTCGACAAGAAGCCGGGACCGACTTTAAATCCGACGCATTATGTTAATTTTAAGCCAATCAGGTGAATCCGTAATGCCTTAAGTATGTTGCAGTTAAAAACTTCACTCTCACTTTCAAAAAAAAATACAACAGTCCAAATAGAGCTCGTCCAGAGAATACCTCGGTAGTAGAAACCGACATAGCGTAAAAGACGATTTAATGTTACCATCAAATATATAAAGGTATTTTCTTAAATATCATTGGCAACCCTATCAATAATTAGTAATGATTGTGACTAATGATTTTATTTTGAAATTATATTACAAAGAAATAATTTTAAGTGGTTAACTAATCGACAATTGTTTCTTATACATATCTTATCAATAATGCTCATTACTTAGTTGATATATTGATTAGTTAACAATAATTTCACACCGAAGACTTTTTAATAAAAGCAGGGTAAAACTTTAATGCAATTTAAATCTATTTCAGTCATAGGTAGTTTTTTGCTGGAAAATAAAATAGAAAATTATAAGCAGTCTTTAACATATAGGCAAAATTTCTAGAATTGTAAGAAATATAGAAAATAAATAATAACATTGCGTTATTATTTAACGCAATGTTAAATAATAAACCAAAGAGAATGCGTTTTTTTCTTTGACAGTGAATTTAGTGGTATGACAGCCAATAGGACCTCTACCACTATACAAATAGTGCCATGACACCAAACAAGTAATAATACTAAAGAGAATCTAGTTTTTCTTAAACCATTAACTATAACAGGAAAAAATCTATCCCTTGAATAGGGCCTTTAGTTTGTGAACTGAGGGTCCATATAATTTTTGGCAACAGTACTCATACCAGCATGTGTAAGGTCATAAAACATTCGTAAAAATATAACTGAAATGTTATTAATGTTTTCCTTTTTTTGGGCAAAAACACTTGTATATTGTAGATTTAAAACATTTATATGTAAATAAAAAACAGTTTCATCATTCGCACCATATATTTCATTATCAACACAACATACCATTATGTATGTACTCACTTAAAGCTAACTTATATTAATATGATCTATCAGTCACTACACAAAATAACTGCGTCACTGATAGGAACACTCAGATAATTGAATAAGCAATGCCTTAGAAACTTTCTACCTTTCTGATACCACAATTGTATTGCATGTTTGATGAACTTACATATAATTAACTCATAACATTATTTGTTACCATATGTATTGTTTTTCCACCATCGACATGGTGATTATTCCAGATTTATACTAAAAAATGAATTTTGGTAATCTACAAGAAATTCAAAATTGACATAAATTTCTTTCAATATCATCAACTAAGAAATAGTACTTATAAAGGCACTGTTTTATCAATTGTTCCAAGCAATTTAATATCGAAATCACTATTCACTACGTCTTCTTCGATGGTGGTCTGAACACGCCAACGACCACGGCGTGGTCTCTTTCGTATGGCTCTAAAGTCAACTGTTCTTGAGGTTTCAGTTTGTCTGCTTGTAACTTCTTGACCTCTGCTGAGAAGACAGCTTCAGGCTGTGCCGTTGAATCTATACATGAGGCCTGGAAAAAAATATCAAGTTAGAAAAACGGAGTATTGGTATTGTGTGATAAATATATCAAAGGTATCCTCAGTGAGAGAGTTCAATCCTTTCAACATGAAAGATTTAGATTGCTTGTGATCATCATGGGAAGACTGTTAAGATTGTAGGATACTTAATTTTTTTAGTCTTGAAACTTACAAATCTTACAACTAATTAATTTTTGAACTAATTAAACAAAAGCTTACTACAAGTTTTTTATAGTGATTATTAGAGACATTTGTAGCAGTTTCCTTCTTCTGTACAAATGTGAAACTTCGATTTAATACCACATAAAACAAAAAAGCATATAATAAAAAATTCTATTTTTTTTATAAATAATCTAATTTAATGGGTATTAAATTTATGCAAAAGCCACTTTTGACAAATTAAATATTTAATATACATACAACAAGACATTTTTAACACGGTTTAATGTTCATATACAAAAAGTATAGCATAGCATCTAATTGTTTACACAATTATTAGATCTTACCTTGATTGATATAACAAAATGTCCGCCATTTTTCAAAAAGTGCTGCGCATTCAAACTGACGATTCTGGCTTGGTCAGGTTGTGCAACATCAGCAAATATTGTGTCCACCATGCCAACTAACATTCTGCAAATAACGGAGACCAATATAAGTTATATATATTTAAAACAGAGTGTTATCAATTAGTAATGTGTTAGATCAGAGAGAGAGTTCAAATCTTATCAACATGAAAAATTTAGTTCATAGGATCGTCATCATAAAGATAATTTCAACTCTTATAATTTGACAATATTATAATAATACATAATCAATAAAACTAAGTGAGAGATTTCATTCCGTTCTGCACTCACTCCAGACATTAAAGATGACAAATTTGTAAAGAAATAAAATGAAGTTGCTTGAATTTTCCTTTCGTCTCGTTTTTAAATTATACCTCATTTTTATAAACAAATAATTAACAAGGATCCACAAAATTTGTCTATCAAAGTATGGCAACAAATAATTTAAAATATAATTTATCTGATCAGTTCATAGCAACGTCAGACATAAGATCTTAGACTGTATTAACCATTAATTTTCCTAGAAACGTTATGCTTCAAACAATAGTCCAAAACAGCTACCAACCAGTATTTCATAATGTAATATTTAAATGTCTGTCAAGTTAATTTGCATAAGATAAATGATTTTTATTTGTATTGCCTCTGTAATTTAAATGCCACCATCAAAACTTACCTGTATTTCAATGGATGCCTAGCATCTTCTATGATAGGAATGATATTAGTCCTCTTCTTTGCTACATTGATTAGATCGCGGCCAGATCTGTGAGAGAATTCCACTGCATACACCAGACCCTCCTATTTCAACAAACAAAGTTTCATCTTTAGATTGCATTTTTACTCCAACAATTAGTTAAGTACTTATTTATTTATCAGTTTAGTGGGTAGTGAATGTATAGTCTTCACGAATAGGTCTGAAATTTTAGTTTCATCATGTAGAAAAGGAAAACAACATGTAAGGTGATAAAACATGAAAATAATGACTTGATTATATTTCTGCTATGCTATCAACAATGTAAAATTTATTTAAATATATGCATACTAGGCGGTATGCATATTAGGTCAGAGAAGTCAGAGAGCAAATTGGTACACATGTACATGGCTATAGCCAAATTTATTGACTTTCATAATATGACATGCCATTATATAGAATTTGTTCAATATCAAACATTTACGGTTTACCATAATGGTCTGAGCCATACTGATCTATTACAACCAATTTTAGAGTCCTTATGTGACAGAACTGCTATAACTGTATAAAAAGTAAGTCATTTGTAACAAAAATTTCAAGGTATTATAAAATGTTTGTATTAACCAACTTCATATTAATCCTACTTAGTTTTAGGCACATGTTTGTAGTACAAAGTGCAATGAGAGTGAAATTTCTGAGGAAACCTTAATAATCTGAGGAAGCCTTGCGATATACCGTTTACAACAAAAATACGTAAATTTAGGAGAACTTAAAAAACTACTCGTCAAATCTCGCTAAATCCAACACCACAAGCACCAGCTTTCAATTATAATAAGAATCATCAAAATCAGTATACCCAGTAAAAATTTATGAGGTAACTCAAATATAAAAAAATACAGTAAAACTGAGAACCTCCTCCTGTTTTAAGTTCGTTAAAAAAACATTGGTCCGCTATCCAATTGTTTTGAATAATTTGAAGCGGATTGACTCAAGAACTGGTTTAGATAAACATTAGTAAATCGACATCTTATTCATACAAGAACACCAACACTTTATTGAAACAAGTCGAAGAATATTACTTACGGGTCCAACAATATCAGAGACGTGGCTCACAGTGGTCCCGCTGGCCGCACCCAGATATAGAACCCTGGAGCCTGGGGGCATGTGAATGGCATCTACACCACCCATAATAGCGGCGGCCAATTTCGATCTGAACGGATTCCATACTCTGTATTCCACCTTTTCACCTTCATTCTGGAAAAAATAGGCTTCGCTTATATCTCTCTGTCAAAGAAATTACTATAAAGTAGTATAATGACTGCAAGATCAGAAGTGGGTATGTGGTTATGGTCTTCATGGTTAGGTCCAGATTAGAGGGACCACAATCATCATTTCAGTTTATACAGGCAACATATGAAGAAATGCATTGCAATACAACACTGATTATATAAACTTGGAAGGCTTTTTTTTTTAAATATATTCAATACAATACTACAAACTACTAAGCTAAATAAAATAACCTATGGCTTTGTTCTTAATGTAATATTTAAAACATAGCCAAGTAAAACATTCAGTATATTGATTAAAATGATCATCAGGTGTCAAGTCTAAACAAATTAAACAATTGTAATCAAATTTTTGCAAGTATTAAATAATCATTAGCATAAAATTGTAAGCTGTAACTGTAGAAATGTCTTTGTCACTATAAGTCAACTAATTTTTGTTACTATAGATGGCATAGATATTTTCAATACATAGTTATTTGGAATTAAGTAGATTTAACCCTACATACATAACTAAAATGCAATTATTCTATAGTTTAGAAGTCCTTTTTGAAATAAAAAGCACAAAGTACTGACCTCTACAGATATCCTCTTCTCTCCGTAAACCTCCGAGCCGGGGACTAAATTCTTCGTGACCAGGGCATCCTCTTTTCCTCTTGCAATAAAAACTCCAGGATGCCTGGAAACAGAAAAATTGTTACTGGATGCTTGAAAGTTTCACTACAAATGTAGTCAGTATCAAATATGATCAGTAACATATTTGGCTTCAAGCGTACGCTTTCAGAAGAACGAAAGTTATGTGTTAACACATCATTTCACTTTGCAGTAGCTAAGCTATTGGCTTCCTCGTCGCGCTTCTTATGTTTATTACACAAATACAAACTACAGATAATTGTTCTGAACCCTTATAACACAAGACAAATTATTATGATTACCATTCCCTGACAACATCTGATTATGATGAAGTCGATAGCAGATTTGAATTGGAATAAAAAAACAATGGAGTTAGTATTTTTGGAACTTGATTGACTCATATATGGGATAGCTGTTACATTGTATTAAGGCTTAACGTGCTGTAACCATATTTTAAAAGAGCAACTGTTGAGTTTCTCGTTGACTCTTCTCAACAGAACTGCATTCCGAGCCAGTAGTAGCTTTCTTATGAACAAAATGTAAATATGACGATTCAAAAGTGCTGTAAGGCCTACTTGAATAAATATATTTTGATTTGATTTGATTTAAAAAGGCAGAGTTTCAAACACACTGGTCGACTGTGACATTAAAGTGTTACTTCTAAATTCTTAGAAGTATAAGCGCTGTTCGCAGCAACTGTAAGATTACATACTCTTTAGTGTAAAGATATTTTACACGATCATAGACCTGCTATCTACTCCTCTTACAGTAGAGATCATAATCTAATGCACTAAAATAAACCTAAAAACTTGAGTAATATAAGCCTGAAGAAATAATGAAAATGTATTTCGTTTCGCAAGAGATAACTAAAGGCAGAAAGAAGTCTTTATAAGTCCCACTGGTGTTGTAAGCCCATAGACGATTGGACCTTTACGAATGGGAGAAAATAAAAATCTTTTACTGGCAAGGAAGCGTCTTAATTATGTCGACAGTCAGTTCAATTTCAGCTTTACGACGACCGGCGGTAATGCTATTGAATAAAACTGTTGAAAGGATTTTTCCGCTTGTAATTCCATAATGCAACCGACGACGGCTCCAGACGCTCTTTAGACCCGATTGCTGAAGATATATTACAATATAAAAATGCAATTTAGTACAAGAACTATAATCTTCTTCTTCGTTCGTATGGATCAAGATGCAACAATACTTTTTTGATAATTCTTTCATGGAATGAGAGAATCGAATCAAATCAAAATATACTTATTCAAATGTGCCTTTACAAACACTTTTGAATCGTCACTTTTACATTCTATTCGTGAGGAAGCTACTACAGGCTCAGAATGCAGTTCTTTTAAGAAGAACCGACAAGAAACTCAGAAACAGTCACTCTAATTAAATTTACCGTTACAATATGTTAAGACTTAATACAATGTAATAGTTATTCCACATACAAATCAACATAAATTGATAAGTGACAAACTCAGCTATTATGTCACCTAACGTTAAATGTCGGTCAGTCAGTCTGCCCATAAAAAATTGCATAGCATTGGACTGCGCTCATCTCTTGCTACCACTACGTGGCGCCGAAACCTCATAGTGGAATTTGGTCTCCGACAACAGATGTCGCCATTGGTCTCGGGATAGTGCTGTCCTCTCCAAGTTTGGTAGCAGGAGTTCCCGGGTATTTTTAGGGACCTCGTAGTTACCCCAGGTACGCTCGCTTGACAGCAGGATCCCCTCCCATCCGTACGACGTGGCCCAGCCAACGGAGTCGATGTCACCTCTTACGAACATTAAATATTTTATATATATATATATGTCTGGTAATATATATATAAAATATTTAATGTAACAACTTCTTTAAGCTGGAAAGCAGTATGTTGTTGCTTTTCACATAATTGGCAAATCGTGTCGTCCAGTTGCTTTATAGAAATAAAAATAAAGACTCACATTGATGATGCAGTTTTTACCTTGGTACTCAACGCCAAGTCAATCTCGCCAACTGCCAGGCGTATCAATGATTTGAAATTGAACACACAGTACACAACAGTACGTAACCACGAGGTACAGTCACGAAAAACGTTAGTCATTTCACGAGATTCGAACCAATATGGTATTTTATCCAGGGAAAGCAGCAACTGATTAAAAACGTACAATGTTAGCACAGTTTACGTTTTAAGCTAAATAGTATAGTCGTCAAAGTATATATGGATATGGGCGTGTTACTTCAGCGAAACGTTTTTGAAGACATGTTACGAACATCTCCATCCATATCCAAACCACCAGGGGCAGTGACGGTTCATCGTCAGCTTGAAGAAGGTGAGCCTTGATAACCTCACTCGCCGAACAGAAAACGCACATTTGTATACTTACTTCAGTATCGTAACGGCCTCGCCGCCTCTTCACGAACGCCGATTACAAATATGAACACAT
The DNA here is from genome assembly GCA_018247575.1 of Eurytides lysithous rurik. Classification (NCBI taxonomy): domain Eukaryota; kingdom Metazoa; phylum Arthropoda; class Insecta; order Lepidoptera; family Papilionidae; genus Eurytides; species Eurytides lysithous. Next base: position 10,095 of record DWHO01001502.1, read on the forward strand.
TCAAACACACGTGGGGAGAGGTACCGAGTTGAATCAATAAAAGAAATGCGTAAGCCCCGTTCGCATTACAAGGAATTTCATTGTATCGGCCCCGCAAACAGCGCGGGCAGGTTTTCCTGTACACACGGCGCACGCGTCAAGATGGCGGTCGCAGGAATGGGCGGAGCGAAAACTATTTATTTCGCAAACGTTACGTTAACCTGTTAACAACGTTGCGTTTCCGATGGGCGCTATCGGAGAGATTTTTCGTTTGGCCATGTGCACGCCGGGCATGCCGCATTCGAATACCCAGGTGTCTGACCCCTATGAAGTCGACCGCAAATCCCGAGAACAAATTGACTATACGCTGAGAGATGAAGGTTATCATTGTGAAGAGACCCGAATGTTCGATGGGAAACGCGAAAGGAATATTCGGAAATGTACCATACTCCATACGAAAGGATCTCAGCGTAAAAGTGGAACTCATACTTACTTTCTCTTAATATTTCGTTGGCCTATCTTTCAATGTTACATTCTGGCCTCTTCTTACTCAACACTCTTCAAGAATAACACCATTATTGGTACAAACAAACACTGTCCCCTCACTGATACATCTAGTATTTATTAACAAGCTCAATACGAACACGTTAAGTGACAGGCCTATCATTAGAAAAAAAAACCGACCGTTTCAGTGCAAGCCTGTCGCATTCCGAATAGTCACAAATCGTAATCAACCTTATCTTTTGCCAAACACTCGGGCTACAAATAAGAGATGTTAGTATGTAGAAATAATCTATTCGATACGATAAGGTGGAAACAATCAAAGCGCGCCGCTTCTAGCGCTCACCGAAAGGAATATCTAACACGATGGGATTAAACGATAGATGATTCTTGACGATATAATTAAAAACAGATATAGGTTTTCGGAAATCATCAAAGTCACGCAGCCGTTTTTAGTAAGATCGATCGGTTTGATTATTGGTAAATACCATCGGTGGCTGAAGTACAAGAGACCTGCTGATATCACCATTTGATTAAGTCGTGTTAAAATCTATCAGGAATTCAAACACTTCAATTTTCAATTTTTTTTAAAACATATTGAAAACTGACTTCCAATAGTTCTTACAAATACCCACGAAATACATTTCCTATTTTAATTTTAGAAAGGAAGTTCATCTTCAATGTTCAAGATCCAATAACAATGAAATTCTGTACGACCACTAAATAAACCATCTACAATAAAGAAGTCAAAATCAATCAAATATCGGCAGATTTTTGCATAATATACAAACAAAAAGCATTCAAATTGAGAAAGTATTTCTTCTTGAAGTTGGTTAAGAAAAGAAAATGATTAAAACCAAATGTTTGTCTTCTATCAAAGCTAATCTAGATAAGAGTAGTAGATTACGTTCCATGGTCCTCACAACACATGGTAGTAGAAAGACCAATGGTAATTTTATCAAATTATATTCATGTGCAAGCATTTCCATGTTCTGCTTTGAAGAGAAACATTACTAGCATGATCACCTAATACAGAAATATATCATAATTATATCAAAACTTTAAAAAAAGTTTAATCAAAACAATTTTTCTATTGGATTTTGAACAATGTAAAATAATCAATAACAGACAGCGAAGGTATACACATGTATTGAAGAAAATGACAAAACTAATATTTCAATGTATCAATAGCTTCCAATATACTTTGTAGACATAAGCATGGTTACAACCAGCCACCGTTGTCCTACATTGGTAATGACATGTCAATAAGGAAGTATGAACACAGGGAGCTAGCCTATAAACATAATGACTTTGATAATTTTAGGACATTCAACCTTGCATGTATCTAACCCACACTCTGCCATAAGCGTAGTAATGTCTCATTTCACATACACAATAAATATTTTGATAGAAATTATATTACATCTTAGGGATTTTGTTATCATTAACGCATTCATTGGTTTAGCCATTTTTTGCCTAACATACAAAAAAATATGAAGAAGAATAAAAAGTTAGAGAAATTCAGGGGAAAAGGCCTGTATAATGCTCATATAATTTTTGACAACATCCTTAAATGTGAATTGCTTGACACCCTATCAAGCAATTCATAGTCAATCGAATGAAAAATATCAAACCGTGAAGTCAGTCATGACTCAGGTTATGATATATAAGAGCATTTAAAAGATTCTGTTACAACGTTTCCACTCCAATAATAACAATTCCTCCATAACAGCATTGCCTTCTGCACTATTGGGCTTATACTTGTAACAAACTGAAAATATAACTAAATAAGGCATCTTGAAAGTAATAATGCATCATTAAGTTACATTTGTTATGCAAACTAGTTTTAAACAATATACAGATGCTCAGACAGTTAATGTTACACAAGTATATTTATCTATTGTTATTAAATTGGACAGCTTGCTATGCATATCATCTAAACACAACATTTAGAGGCAGAAGTTTGAAGGGCTTATAGAGACCAAAAGTCCAAAATCTTGAGTTATATTTCAGTGTGTGAAATGAGAAGGTATCATTTGCCACATATATCAAGATTTTTTTACCAATGTAACAGTTTTGCAAATTTCTCTAGGTAACTTACATTACTTTTTGGAAATTACTTGTCACTTTAACTCTTTCTTTACTTTAATCTTTATATCATTAAATATTGAAAGTTATGTTTGTGGTGACACACTCACAAACATAGTTTTATATGATTGCACTACCTTTAGCTCATTATGCATAATTAATCAACTATTTAATTATTTATAGGGTATTTTTTTGTTATGAGAAGGTAGACAGAATGAGCAACATAACAAATATGTATAAAAACTATGGCTCTCTATGTGCCGTGATATAGAAGAGTGAGATAGAATAAATTGATAGGTGATATTGATGGTGATATCTCATATATACCTGTAAATTAGACAAATATCATCATTAGAGACATCCATAACACCGCAAGAGAAAGTTTGTGGCATGGCCATAAGAAAACATTTCTATACATATACTTGGTAAAAAATTGACAAAATAATCTAGAATTTCAATAATTTTCAAAGAATGCCCGAGGCTCTTGTAACTGCCCATGATAATTGAGTGTAAGTGAATCTAAGTTAATTAATTGGATAAAGATAGACTTAGCTGACCTAGATGATCAGTACATCATTTACAAGCCCAAGAAGAACTTATTTAATTGAAAATGTGATTTTGTACTGTTAGAAATGTTCTTAGGCTGACATTGTAAGATTTTAGACTCAAGAGTTTTAGGCAAGAAAGTCAGTAAATGCTATTTGACTTTCTTCATACTTTAGGTGTGATATTTACTGATGTACAAAAAGTTAGGTGGAAGAATTGATTTCAACAAAAATGTAAGTATTTGATAGAGGTATCTACAAAATAAGGGTATTATAGTATTCCAATATATGATAGAAAAATCAAAATATATAGTAAAATATTTTATATATATGATAAAATCTGCCTATATGCTCTCCCTCATTACAAGACTTTAATAAAATTGCATGTGATAAAAGATTTTCACACCCCAGCATCATCCTTGTCACAAATTAATATCTGCCACATTATTCACTATTATGGACATATTATACTGATGCAGTGGTTGTCTTTCATGTTTTAACAACACAATTAATCGCACTAACATCATTATCATATTAAATATTATGCTTACAATGCACTGCACTTTGTCGATAACTAATTTCAAGTTCATATTCAAATTGTAATAAATAGTTAAGAGCATCCACCAGCTGTGTTAGTGTTAAGCAAAAACTTTATTAAATGTCATTGTCATTTAAGGTATCCATCAAAATAAGGTGCAAGAAAAAATGCAAGTGACATTTTTTGCAATATATGCTTCACATGAGTGAAAGGAAAATTGAATTATCTTTAAAACTTCAAATCCAAGTCTAATGGTTTGATCAAGATGGCACGATAGCAGGAAGAAAATCGATATACAAGACGAAGTAAGACAATATCGAAATAGGCATATAGTGAAAATTTAAAGTACGCATGTATTACAAATTATAAATTTTTGAGCTAAAAGACCTCTCGAAAGAGCAACGACACGATTCCAAAATGACATAACTAATTTACAACTAAACACTCTGAACTAAAACCGCCATCAAATTGTGTGTCTAAGGCACAGCGCCCATCTCCCTCGCCGTCGCCTTGTATAAAAGAGGAAGGAAAATCTCTTACGAATACTAGTACCAGTTTAAAATTGAACTGTACGGCTTATTCTTAATAAAGATGATATCAATTTTTACGCATATACAACTAAGTAGCAAGAGGGGCCCTAGCCTTAACGTTTTCAGCACATTATATTATATACATGCATAGCATACTGTACCCATTTTATGCCGATTATAGTTTAATATATACAACGGAATAAATGAATTCTGACAAATACGTCAAACGGTCACATTCTGGATCGATTTGAGATAATAAAATACACATTCTCAATGTATGGTGTACCACACATTGGCCGGGCGACAACCATTTCTTGACATGATTGCTTATTCATGATTGAAGTCACACCCTACAATAACTATTTGCATTGTTCCGATTCGAGTTAAGCAAATATAATACATTAAAATATGATAAGCGTTAACGAATATGAAAGAACTTTACCCCACAATCAGCAATATCTCTTGGACAATTCCAGCAGCGGTTCTGTGACGCTTCTGAAACCACTATTACAACAGGATTCTATTTTTTTGGCACATCTTGTTTATTTCTAATAACACTACACTGAACCAAGAATTATTCACTATAGTTTATAAAGAATAATTCAAACATTTAGTATTTCATAAACGCAGGAGCTCGATCCTTTTCACGGCCATTTGCAAATTGCGTCAAAGTTCCTGAAACGTGATTGGTGCGTTCTGCGCTAGTGTAGTTGGAGTAAAGCGCGCAGCCTAGCGAGCGAATCAGGAACTAAAATAAACTACGATTAAAATTCAACTTTCTCACCTTAACTTCACGTACTATTTCGTTATGTATTTAAAAAACTTACATCCTTTTGCATGAAATGAAATAGGGTGCGGTAAGGCTACCTCGAGAACCCCGTAGCGTGACGTCAAACTGGGCGTGAGAAGCATTGACCGCATAATTTAAATTTGCTTCATTTCCCCACAAAATCTTACTATTTTATTACTATAAATTGTAAGTAAATCCACATCAGGTAATTAAGTC
>DWHO01001503.1:0-15280 GCA_018247575.1 Eurytides lysithous rurik
AATGTCACCGCCTCTGCGCCTTATCTCTCTCCGGTCGTGTCGGTTATCCGTCCCATCGGGCTATGAGAGCAAAAGGATGAGTGAGTGCACCTGTGTCTGCGCAAACGCTTGTGAACTATAATGTACCCTGCGCACTTGGCTGATCTCTTGTAGATCAGCCGCCGTGGCCAGAATCGGTCGGGAAGACATTATTATTATTACTACAAATTATACACCTGTCGAGATAAAGTCTTCATCTGAGATAAAGTGATGAGACGAACAAGTCGTGGCACCAGATGGTAAGCGACGCGTACCACCACCCCCATCAACATGACCAGTAATTATACCGCCAAACAGAAATGCAGTAGTGCTGGTACCTAACTGCTATATATTCATATAACAGCTGCACGAAAAAAGGACAAAACTGCTTACACACTATCAGATTAACAATATTAATACGTCTAGGATAGACAGAACTTTAAAACAGCGACAACTTTAAAAAGGGAATAAATGACAGACTCAACGCTAAAAAAGAAACTAACGGTCGTATAGGACCTCACAGATAATCGGCGTGAAGTGGAAGATGTGCCTCCGCATTTCGTCCGGTGAGTGAGGTAGCCGGTGAACCCCCTCACCCACTCTCCCAATCCCTCACCCTCCGGACCAGATCCGGAACAATCATCTGTAGTTCGTACCAATACTTGCCCCGGCTGGGAATCGAACCCACGACCTGCGACGCCGAAACCGATAGCATAGCAACTGCTCCAAAGGGGCCTTAATGCGTTACCAACCTTCATTTCCCTTTGACCTCGCAAATGTCAATGGGCAATGGTGATCTTACCATTGTGTGCCACCTCAATAAATAAAAAAAGGGATGAGCACTCACCGAGAAACAGAACGATCCAGGGCCGTGATGCCATACAGCATCCCAGCCATTGGAAGAAGTCCTCCAGCCTGGTCTCGGCCTCGGCGCCCAGCTTCTCGAAGAAGGTCGCTTGAGCGGCGTCATCTATCGGTTGGTTCGTCGCCATCTCCTGGTTTGTCTCCGACGCCACACCTGTTCCCGGTTCAAGGTTACGCATTACGTGGCTGCTCCATGTTACACGCCCGAAACTTGATTTATTTACCAAAGCAACTAGAACTACAAGTTCTTAAAAATATTATACAGGCCTACATTGATAATTATATTTTGACTTTGAATTGACCTTAAAATTGCGGCTCATGTGATGATAAGTAACGATCACCGACTATGGGCATCTAAACATCAGTAGGATTGCAATCGTGTTGTAAAACTTTTAAAGACGACCTCGGTTACCGTACTCACAAGTACAGTAGATATATAATAAAGATATAATATTATAAAGTACAGGAAGTTAAGAATTTAAATGATACAATTTTACATAGGTCTTCTGTGATATTTTCCCAACCAACAACGATTATTATACGTATACGGCTTCGTTGATGTTAAAGAAAACAATATTATGGGACCGTCATTTGGTACCAAACACAATAAAAATACCAATAAGTAATGTAAAAAGTTTGTCCGGTGCAATGAATAAATGTCTTTTGGCATGAGTCACATTATGTTCTTACAGGCAAAGCAGTAAAATGATATTTGATTTGGAGATATTTAAACGAGGTTGTTACGTCGGTAGAGCCGCGCAGCTGTACCCGCTGCTGAATGGACCGGCTCGAACCGAATTAGTACCACGACCTCAAAGAAAATCAACGAGGCCGGTGGCCTATCCCCACCCTCCCTTTATTCCTTCTCTCGCTCTTGTTCCCGCTCCTCCTCCTGACTTTCCCCCTCGATCATCCTTCGTCACTTTCTTAAAATTTATCCCCTTAAAGATTGGTAACGCATTTGCAAGTTCAGTAATGTTGCAAATGCGTTAACGTGGGCGGTGGTAATCGCTTACCATCAGGTGAACCGCTTGCTCGTTTGTCAGCCTACTACATAAAAAAAAGAAAAGGTAGATAAACAAAAGTATAGAGACTATAAACCAAACATTTATCAAATCTTTTAAGTATCTCTTTTCCTCGTTTGTAATACTGTTATATGAAAAAAATCACAATAGTGGTATGATACAATTCACCTCACTCAAGCAACCCCTAATATAGAAAAAAATCTGAAAACTGAGACTGATACGATTATTATAAAAAAATACCTGAAAATAACTGAAAAATTTTCTGCGCACCTACCGCCATTACTTTACCACATTCACAAAAGCATAGACAACACGAACAATAGTTTATAAATTCTAAAGCGGTATTAACGTAGACTTGTATTTTCCAAATAATTTATGATAAACTGGTTGTATTATTTTTTAATTTTAGAATTACAATGATCCATACTACAGAAGTCTTTTTTCGTCTAATGACATTTTGTGGTTATATATTTAAAATATATTGTATTATGGGTTAATGTGATTGGAAATATATAAACATTTCATGCAAGGTTAAGAAAAAAAGAAAAAGTAAACGGTATAAAGTGATGACAACATGCATAGACGTTCAACCAATACAAGAAAATTATTAGTATAAGCTATATTCATCGTGAATGTTGTCCAATGAGAAGTGAAAAACTTCACATTGGGTGAGGTCTTGTTCAAAATCACTCGGACTCCAGTTTTGTTTGCGATACTTTTTTGGCTTTATAAGATGGGAATAGTTCAATGTCAACACTAGTCGTAATTTGTAAAAAAAAAATACTTGTAAGCTAGCCCCCTGCGGGCGAGCTCTTCACGTTTTATCGAAATGTAGGATTTCAAAGTGCTTTCTAGTTGGGGTATGACTTCGAAGCTCTTATATTATTTAGTCTAGAGTTGAGACACATCCGGGTGAAACTTTAATACAGGATGCGGCAGAACACAAAACCATGTCGAACCACACTCGACATAGGACCCACAGGAATAAAAAATGACGTCGAGTCACACTCTACATAGTTACGACCGTAAAGGGTTAGAGATTCTCTTTAAAGATTCTAAGGAAGACAATCACCCAATGGGGGTGGGTTGGCGCTAGTGCCAACCGACCGGTCAAGATTCTGTCCTAGGGATGGGGACAGCCCCGAGCCTCGAAAGAGCCGTCGGAGCACGGCTGCAATACATCAGGAAGAAGATCGCCATGACGACCATAAAAAGTTTTAATGACACGTTGCTGCCTTCGACTCCCACCCATGGCTTATTTGTATGAACTACAGATAACCACCGCTTTGGATCTAGGCGACTGCCTGTCTAAAATATGTGTATCTAAAACGCCCTTATAACACAAGATATTTAAAAAAAAAATACGGAAACGGCAAAAGATTCTATGTTCGACTAAGAGACCGAGGGATTTTGAGCTCTGTGGCACGGGGCCCAAGGTATATTGTCGTCGTGTGGTGTCGGTGCTCATACGTACTAGATCGGTGGCTGTGCAGCGGACTGGTCTCGGGCCCTCCGCCCCGCCGCGCCTCCGCGCCTCTCGCCCACCCGTCTGTCCCCAAGCACCGCGTTAGCACCGTCAAAATCATACCGGAATAGAACGCGCAACATTTTGATGCGCCTCACAATTCGATTACATTAACGCGCACACTATTTACAAGCATAACGAGAGCTTAGGGTTGCCATACAGTTACATAGAGACGGGAGTCGTTAAACGCAAAAGTGATTGTAAACCAATCCAATAATTAAAGAAAAAAATTGACTTTTGACTTGAATATTTTAAAAGACGTATCTTAATTTATTATTGATAAACTACACCTTTAGCACAAAATAAAGTATGCCAAATAGATCGTCCTAAAATTAATTAGTAAATGCATTATTCATTTAAATCTGAATTTAGATTGCACTAGCTATTAAACTTTTAAAGACAACCCACTTGGTGGAAGTGTGCATTTAGCGCACTTCGAGGTAAAAAAAAAAAACTGAAATAAAAATGCTTTTGTTGGCAACCCCAGATCAGCACGAGTGCTTGTCACCCAATATTTTGTTGATATTACTTGCATTCTTTTATTTGAACAGAACTCGCGGAGTTAACTTCATTCAGGCGCATCAAATTCTTACGCGATATACTGATATTAGCTAGATCGGCATTCGGCATTCTGAAATCCACCTTATTACAATAATGCTAAGTGCAAAATCGAAGCCGTTCTATTTAACTTGACTCGATTGTTAAGTACTGTGAGAAGAAATCTAATCGAATTCATTGTGACCTACAATCTTAAGTGTATGTGTAAAATATAATGAATACATTTATATTTGTTCATGTTTTTCAACAATAATTCAAAGTGATATAATAAGAGTTCCTAATATTTTGAGCCTAGTTTACAGGAAAAAAATAATAAAAGATTATAAAGAAACGCATTCAAAATTCAATGTTTAACTCACAAGGCATATTATAACAGTTTATTTATTATTCTTCTACAAAGGAAACCCAAAGTGAATGCACTTTCATGTTATTTAAATTTCAAATTTGCGATTGGCTATAATAATATAATGTGATATTTCAAACTAATAATATAAAATTGATTAGCTTTTATATTCGACAAAGAAAAGGTGACCAACCGTGTGAGCGTTGAATAAAATGTCAAAATTAGCACAGCAGCAACCATAGAGACGTCTGTAGGGTGTAACGACCAAACGTCAACTAAGCTAAAGTGTAAACATTTGGTGTCAAAAAATAACTTGTGTAGATGTCATGCATGAGTGAATGCCCGATTAGTTCTCATTAAAAAAAAAATGGCTTTTGTTTAAAATATTATATAACTAAATAAGCAACCACAGCGCCAATAAGATGGATTTCAAATGCTTGTATTATTAATTGGATAACCATGCTGTAAGCCACTTTTTTGTTAAAAGTGTCATTTAAAGTCAAACGATACCGAAATAATCGTCGACAGTTACAGGGCTGAATACACAAATACAGAGAAAATAGGCTCGAGTCAAATATAGAACCGTAAGGTAATGTGACCTAGTTTAACAGTATAAGACATTTTTTATTGCATGGTAATCCAAACACCCATCACCTCGATAGGCCTCGGCCCAACCGAACCATTTCTCCAAATATAGCATAAAGTTTAAAAAAATCAGATACTTTTTTTTATACTTCTTAAAAGTATTCGATTCCTAGCATTTATTTTCTTAATAAATATTACACTGATTCATTTTAAAAATTGTTGCCTTCATTATTATGTATGTACCAATTCGTAAACGCTTTAACACTTTGAGCGGATAGTTATATTGTTTAACATACGTTTAGGAAGAAAATTCTAATTATAAGTATTGCACTAATTCTTCTTTCATTATTGATGTGTTATAGGTAATTAATTATTTTGGAGTTAGAAATTTACGTTCGAAATGGATAAAAAATTAAAGAAAGTTCTTAGGAAACGCAATCACAGAGCAAAAAAATTACAATTTAAACGAGTGGAGCACAAATAAAATGCCTATTTAGCATTGATCCATTGAATTATTTAATTACATTACAAGTGGATTAGTGTCGTTATGAGACATCCCTCCTCCATTAGCACCATTTATATATTTACTTTATTTCTTGTTCAAAAGATTCGTGCAATCAGATTCGCCTTCCACCATTACTCTATAAAACATGTCGGAGACTTAGACGTTTGCAAAATTAACGTATAGAGATGTTTAACTGTTATTACTCTATTGAAGACTAAAATTTTTACGACTCGGGCACAGAGGACGTCGAAAGTCTCAGGCATGCATACAAACTTACGAGTATTGGTTATGTATAAAATTTACATAAAATACTCATAATATGTGTTATAACTCATTCAATAACATAGTGATTTGTGACAAGAAAGATTGCAGTATGTTCTCATAATTAAAATCCATATCCCATACCAAATATGTTGTGAAACCAAATGATTGGGTTATAAGCGCTACCCGATGTCGCTACCGATCGCCGTTCATGTTTCATCATAGCAGCCGTATTTAAGACTGCACATAATGTCAATTTCATATTACCAAGTATTAGGTCTTATTCATTAAGTTTTTTAGATTTATTTTTACCGAAATTTATCCTGAACGATAATCATGTAGTTATGGAATTTAAGTTGAATAGTAATCATAAAATATCGTAATTTTAACCAGATTCCTTAACGTGGGTTTTTCTAACGTCGAGCCTTTTCAGAAGGAACATCATAACGCCTTTCTAATTTATTGCGAATATTAAGCTAGGTATGACATGTTCCACTTTTTTGTAGCCGACATTGTTCTTTCTGAAAAGATTTGCTATTTATTAAATTGTTAATGTTTTGTTTCATTATTAAACAATAAATCAACTTTTGAACTCGACAGTACATGTCTAAATTACATAAAACGCACTTTACTCGGGCATATTCAACTTTTGCGAGCCCTGTACAGTAAACATTTTCAGTAAACGCAATAAGAAATAGATGATACAATGGACGCTCACCGACAATGTTGTCCTGCTGGTTGCAGCAGTACACCCCGCTGAGGAAGAGGGTGGTGAATATGAGGAAGACGATCGCCATCACCACCGCGTAGCCGTCCGCGCCGTGGATGGTGAACGGCTGCGGGGGGGCGGGACGCGGGGGCGGCCGCGGGCACGACGCCGCGCAGTCCAGGCACGAGCAGCCCGGCTGGCCCTGAATACGCGACTGTACTTTAAGGAACTGCCAAGACTAAAAGCCAGGCTGGCCCCGAATACGCGACTGTACTTTAAGGAACTGCCAGGACTATACGCCAGGCTGGCCCCGAATACGCGACTGTACTTTAAAAAAAATTTCCGAGCAGCTCGGTTTAACCATAAACGCGACTATACTCAAACAAATGCAATGACGAAAAATTAGGCTGAATTAAGACGCTCATTGACTGTACTGTCAGCTCATGACTACTCATAAGATGCCGAATAGTTTGGGAACGAGCCGCTCGGCAGGCTTCGTGTTTTAAGCAGTATACATATCATATAGAATTACTAACTTATTCGAAGTGTTTTTTATGTGTACAGTAAAAATAGTGTGATATGAACGAGTTTACAGCCTGGAAATCTACATATAACATCATAAACATGATCCTCAGCTTACGTTAAGTCCGACGCTACATTCCCTGGTAGGCGGATTGTACGGTGTGAATCCGTCGACGGGCTGGTCGCCCGATATGTAGTTGATCTGGAAGGGCACGTAGGCGGAGCTACCGTCGCCCATGAAGTCGAACCAGCGCTGCGGGGTGCAGAACTTGGCACCCCAACTGCCGCACATCAGGTCGAGCGCCAATTGATTGCTCGAGGGCATTTGAACCTGCAACAACAAAAAGGTCTGTGTGAATGTATTATTCTTTTGTTGATAAAGTGACGAGTCGAGGGATCCTCGACGCCTGGTGATTACTTACATACATACTCCTGGACATAACAATACAAGCGCTACACAGTATCAGATGGTCTATTTCTATTAGCCCAGTAATTATCTTAACCACATTGCGCTTCAAACCGGAACACGGATGCGCTTATACATTACTGCTTAGAAGTTGAATAACTAGCAATGCAGATACCACCCTCAGTTATATACTCGTATAAAACCAAGTGCAAGTCGTGTCTTGTCCATATCACGACACTGCAATTCAAGAGTTTGAAATCGTAACATTTCCACATTCTATGTGACTTTGCGACGTGCTTTTAAGATTCTTACGTGATGCCCGAGATATACTCTATGTACTGTAATTATACTAGAAACATTGCACTTCAAAACACGAACCGCTGCTACTTGCGTCTTACTACTTGGCAGTATGATGTATGACTGACAGTGGTTATTTAGTCCAATAGACCACGGTCTTATGTAAATAAAGGAAAACAGTTTAATTGATAAAATTTGAAAAACTGAACAGTATTTGTATCCAAAACACCGAACAGTATTTGTATCCAAAACACCGAACAGTATTTGTATGCAAAAATTACCTGTTTACAAGAGTCGAACGTAGAATTCATGTACGTTGCACTAAGGTGATAGTCGATTTCTTCTATTTGTTTTATCGCTGCAAAAGAACAAAACACGTATATAAACTTTTGCACATATTATAACTTTTAAACCGAATATTTTTAAGGTATTGAATCTACAAATTTTGAAATTTTTATACACGGAAGATAATTGTATTCAGCTGTTTATAAAAGACATGATTACAATAATGAAGGGATCAGACTAGATGTTTCAAGCAAATAGTAATTTGATAAATAACGAAATGGAAAAAGTCTCCAAGACAGATGGTAAGAACTTCTTCTACTTCGCTTGTTCGTTTAATATCTGCAGCATAACACAACTCATCATTTGAATTACAACAAAAAAATAACTTCCGATGAATAGGTTACGGAGGATTTATTTTGCTTTTCTCTCTTTTCATTTGAGTTGCGTTACCATCAAAGATTGCACGAATGATAGGCAAAACAAACATCTAGGCTGTTACTACATATTTAATCGAGACAGATAGATAAGCTGCCAGATATTTTACTCATTAGTGGCCCCTCCCCGAAAAACTTGGACCATATAAAAAACCATTAGAAGAGCATTTTAAGTTGACATAGGCTCTTGCATAGTGCCTCATCCCTGCGAAGAAGAAGTTTCCATAAGTATCAAATTGGAATAGACATATACCCAGATTTAAAATAAACTATTTGTGAAAATACCCTACCATTGAAACCACTAAGTCATCCATGTAATCGAATATAGTGATGTAAAAGTCCTACTTACTCTCGTTGATGTAAGAGAACTTGATGGGCTTGAGGAAGTTGCTGTGTTCTGGCGAGCAGGTCATCCCGCATATGTGCTCGAGGAAGTTGTCGAAGCAGGCGGGACAGCGGGAGATCATGTTTTCGGCCATCGAGACCCCCTTGGCCAGGATACTCAGCTGTTTCGCATCGCAGCACGAGACACCACCAGCCGCGATCGACGGGCAGTACTTCTGGATGATCGGCTGTAAGAAAATGATTGATGATGATTTATTAGATCTCAGTATCTACTATCTATAGGTAGCCTGAGTTTCCCGACAATTTCGCGCTAAATGCAAGTACAATATTCAGACCGCTGAATTTTATCTGTGAAATATTGCATGACCAATTAACAAAGAGGTATATATAACTTCAATTATATCATCTTAATACCTGGTAATGGAAATAAAAATTCTCATAGTTGAAACACGTTTACGCTTTACGTCTCGCAGTTAATCCTAGAAATACGTACCCTTATCGTAAGCGTACGTACGATACTCTTATTTAAAATCCATATTAATTTATATTAAAAAAAACTTGATGATTTAATAACTAAAACTTATGTGATCAATTGATATGGAACGAAATGCAGTTTTGTTTTATTAATGAGTCATGTGTCCGACTAAGCCAGTATCGCAATTGTGCGAGATAAATAATTCTTTGTTTGGACGCTGTTGAGTCTAAAATTGGGCCGACTACTGGCAGGAATCAAACCGATTCACATTGGGTTATCGCGCGTTGACTCCGCACTGAATCAAACTCGGCGTAATGAATGTCGTCATTGAGACGAGCGCAGATAAAATTCTCGAACGCTAATTGCGTTAAAACGTTTGAACTATTTCCCGGCATTACATAATGATTTCTTTTATTTACGTCGATATAATACGGAAATGTACAAAAATTATGGAGATTTCCATGTGAGAAAATATGGCAATGGATGTGATATATGATTTAAGTTTTATAAGACTCAAACTTAGTTTTTTTGACTGCTGAACTTCTCGAACTTTATTGACTTTCTTTATTGCCGGGTTATAAAGAACGTTAACAATTTATTAGGATAAAAAAAAAACACAATGTCTTGTCCTATCCCGACTCTATATTAACATTGAAATCGTCGTTATCAACTGAAAAATATTTCTTACGCGCGACGGCAACTGGTGTACAAGGCCCACGCACTATTGAAAAGAAACAACACGACAAAGAGAGAACTATTATTAATTAAGAAAGTAAAGTTTATATAAACAAAAAATGATCATATAGACCATATATAGACGGTCTTTTGATGTCTTAGCCGGAAAAACTGAACTACCATCTGACGTCATTCAATTTCGAATCCCAATTTGGAGTTCTAAGCGATCACGTTTTTATAATTTATGTGAAATTTAATTTATATATTTACTATTACGATAAGTTACTATTATAAACTAGCTAAATGTAATCGGTTTCAGGCGAAAGACTCCACCTGTCGCTTTAAAATATTTAATAAGATTGGTAAAAATCTTTTACCATATTAATCTACAATCCAGTGTACGAAAATAACACACTAACTAAAACTTTTTGCTATACCAACTAATATTGATTGTATTCGTATTTGCATTCAACATTTTTCTCACTTCTTACTATAAGTTTCAATTTCCTAAATCATTCGTATCTAATTCAATAGAAGCAACCACTACAACCAATTGAAAAATCTTTACAATTTTTCAAAGTCTATATTAAGGATTAGTTTGTGGCTGGGTACAATAGTTGTAATTTATATTTTGTTATCGATGTGCGAGATACACGTGAGATAAGGTGATCGCGGAGAGCTTTTGGTAAATAATACGCAAATATTATCGCTGATTGGGCGCAGCTGCGACGCAATAATAGCGTACCTGACACAAAATGCCATATAGCGCGGCTAACGCGGCTAAAACCTAACGGTTTACGAAAGACACTCAAGATCTATTGTTTTTAACCTTTTCGGTGATATTATAAACATTATCGGATTTAGACATCAATTCATGCGACATTTTCATACAACGGAATGAAAAACAACTATGTCAGTTCATATAAAATTTATGGCGTTATCGGGTTATGGTATTTCGTCTCATTTAAAGCAGTTTTTATAGCATATGTAATTTACAAGTTGTTGTCAGGGTCGGGAATCTAGAAGGACAATCCCCTGAATAGTAATCAAGACAGGTGACAACATTATCGGATTACCACCTGTGCAATAAAACGGTGCCACACCATATAATAATGTAATCAAGCATTAAATATTGCCACCACTATTATTTTACAATTAATACATATAAATAAGTATAATATATATAACGCCCATATTAACCCGATATTCTATAATATTATAAATGCGTTCTTAAGAATCGCCACTTATCAGGTATAGTTTATCAAAGTCGTTTTATGATGCTGTAAAGTTTATTGCAAACGTTATGTAATTTATGCTTCTAAATAATTAACGACTCCCGTCAATATGACGATAATCAAAAAGTTACACGTGACTTTATCGAGTGTGACAACTTTTGAGTTTCCCCGATCGCTGTATAATCCACCCGATATTGCGGCTAGCTAGATATCATTAACAAAATTCTCTACCCGAGAGTATCTCGTCGAGTCAATAAACTAATAATACCAATATGGAAATATGATAACAGTATCGAACTTTAGGAAATACTTTGATATGACGCATCATTGTAGACCAATCGTTAATTAAACATTCTATAAATTAGTATATTCATTTATTTATTGCGTCTGCCACAATTTTATCGAGAAGCCTCGAGCGTAAGCGGAAGAAAAACCTTAAAGCATTTAAGTTCGCCCTCTTCGGTTTTTATTTAAAATAAATGCCAATAAAGAGTAAATAAATAAGTCTTTTGTCATTTTCAACTGGCATTTAGACAATGCCAAGTGGAAAAGTAAAAAAAAAATGTTTTATTATAACACTGGCAAAATACAGAAAAAGTTTAATAGGGGCGCTAAGTAGATTAAAAGTATTGTCATTCTTTATTACATTCGTGCAAAATTTTATGCTAAACCAACCCGACAGTGCTAATTGTCAGCACATATCCGGCAAACGAGGAAACTACTGTAGTATTCAAGTAATAAGCACTCTCAATGTATCGTCGTCATAATTTATTCGATAACAGGTTTCTGCTTGCGATGTTGTGTTTTTGTTTATTAAACCCTCGTGAATTACAATTTATTATTAACTCATAAATAATCATTCAATTCCAAATCCTTTAGAGTAACTATGTTTTTTTAAAGCATCAGTCACACAAAGCATATAATTCATAAATATACAAAACGGAACAGTCTATGTATGTTCTACTGCTAGGCAAAGGCATTTTATGTCAAGAGGCCACAAAAACGCACACATTTAAAAGACTTTGTAATAATTGCTTAATTATGCCGATGGTTTCCTACACCGTAGACTTCGTCGTTAATCAGCAGTAGACTGTTAATAAAATGACAATATTAAATTGTATCGAGAAATATCTATTGGCGCACCTTGGCAGCAAAGAAGTACTACACAACTTTGTTGCTGTTAATGTCGTGACGACAGATGGCATGACACTCTTTTATGTCGTCACGTGGAGCGGCCACGTCGTTGCTTTCAAATATCTTGTGTCCATACGCGTTAACGTCACTGCGTTAACCATACTTCATAACAACATCAACTTATTCATAAACTCCAAGTTATGAAATGTTTTATTACATAACACGAGGAATTAAACCAAATTAAATGATAAGACGGCGATTTGCAGGAAGACAAACTGCTGTAAAATTTATCATCGAAAAAACTCTTGCATTTTAAGCACGTTTACAGACATCGGGTAAAGGTGTTTTATGGAAAAAAATATTTTTTACATCTACAGATAAGCACATATGTTCTAGCTCGTTGGAGCGAGACTGTTTCCATCCATACTACTATCAAATAAGATGATCCAGTGCAAAATAGCAAACAAAACAATGTTACGTAATACGGTGTTGAGGTAAAGCATTCTAAGATGTGTTTGTTGGTTTGTTCTTTGCATAGCAACTATGCAGCGAATTGCTATGACTTTGAGTGTAAATGGAGCTCGGACAAAGAGTAACGTAAGATGGCGAGATAGAATAACAAAATCGCGGGCACAGCATTGTATTTCAACTAAACTTAAAACGGACGTCTTATTATTTTTAAGCAACTTTTTATACCTGTGCAACTACCTGATTTGATATTGTACTTAATCTTGACTGCTTTAACCTCTAGATTTAGCGCCTAAAAACAAAGTTTTATCGATCTGTCCTAAATGATCAAGTCAATAATTACAATCGTGAAAAGAAAAATTGTTTGACGGTCAAATGCGGCGTGGAGGCAGCTTATTTTTTAATTATAAATATAAAAACACCTCCACACTATGAAATAATGTCACAGGTGTACCAGGTTCGAAGAAAATAATTACAACACACGATATTTTATCCAGCATGTCCATCGATCCCACGACTGGGCGCGCGATAGCAATTGGGGAGATGACCACTTAAACCACTGCACCATCCGTGCTTTTATTTCATTTGGAGTTTCGTGTAAAGAATCAGGTAACAGAAAAAAAGGTTGGTGTTACGGGTGGAGCGTCATTTAACATCGGGATAACCCCATGGCCTTTTTATCTTTTGAGGCAAAAGTTATGCTGCTAAAAACTAACATTAAAAGGTAAAACTATTTCTCAAACTTAAAAATTAATTTTAATCGAAATTAAAAACAAATAAAATTACAAAAACTGCACGCTGTGCCGGCTCATAAAAATAATAAACATTATGTCGTATGCTTTTATTTCACATTAACATTAGTGCTTCATCCATCGTGCGATGTAGTGAATAGAGTTGACTTTCACATAAACAATATGTAACTTCCGGCGTAGAATAAGTAACCCACAAAGGGCAGCCTTATTTTATTTGTATTGTAATCCCACGGTGTATAACATCAGACGATTCCTAGTACAAAATATGAGATCTGTCTTATGCGACACGTAACACGAAGAAACGCGTTAAATCTCGGGAATAAAATAATGCGTCGACATTGATCAGAAAGTTATATTGATGGCTTTGTCGTTCATTCGATCTACAGTTGTAGGTTCAAACCGTAGTTTCGGAAACAAATGAGAGGCAGTTTATTCTCTTAACTCTTAGCTCTCTTCGGTGATAGAGCTACGCACCTGCCACTACTGTAAGGGCCGGCTCAAACCGGATAAATACCATGACATCACACATCACACAAAAATTGGCGTAAAGTGGAACTGTTTTTGCTTTTTAAATAGACAGCTTTCAAAATACCGTTTCGCCCGGAAGATGACGGCGCTAGTGACGATGAGATTTTCACTCATATGTTTCAATTTTGTAGCATTTGGAAAATATAATACCTCCGGATATCTTACGCACTAGTTAGTCTACCGTAAATTTGAAGGCTCCTAACCAAAGACTTAAGCAACAACAGCCATTACTACTCTATCATAACTGTACAGACTCTCACAACCTTCGTTGTATGATTTAAAATGCTTCTCTTGCATTGTACCGAAAAAATGCTCTTTATAAACGATTACTAAAACGGCTTATATAACAAAATGACCTTAACAAGTTTATTATCCAACAACTAACCCGGCAGACGTACTCACGTCTTTGGTAAATATCTCAAGTACTACTTCCTGAACCGATTGCAATAAAATGTAGTTAACTTTTTAAGTTATAAGAAAAGTTGTCATCAGGTTCTTAGAAATATATATATACTTATATACACCACAAACTATACATATTATACTTATAGTCTATCTATTAAGCGGGATCAATCAACTATATACTCTCTATATACTCAAAGTAGCAAACGCATGATTTGGTACAGAGCCGAGGCTGGAATTAGCGGGAAAGATAATTTATTTTAGTCTAAAATTACCTGAAGCTATATTACTTTGTATGCAGATCTTTTATCCATAACAATTAAGAGATTGGTCCTATCTTTTTTAAATTTAAAGAATATATATAATATATAATATTATATTCTTAAGAAGAATATAATCTACGTGTTTTATCAAATAAAAAACAAACTATACTACAAAAATACCTACATAGATATTTTGTTGATGATTAAATTTGAAACCCAATCGTAGACTTTAGTATTGATTAGTGTTCAACAACCCCTAATGGAATTAACAATGTATTTTCTTGAAATAACCTTGTCATTTGCTTACTTAGTGACATTCATTATTCCGTTTTGCATTCAAATCGCTTCGACGGTGCATCAGCGGAGGCGTTGCTTACGCAATTATATTAAATACGCATCGCGCACTGATTTAATTAACAGGTTGTGTAAACGGATCACTTATGTGACTGTTGTGCCAATAGACATGCGAATCCCGAGGGACTGAGTTACCCTAAACTAAAATATGTTGTTATTTAATAAATTAACTGATAGACATAAATAATAACACTAAAGGCAGATTTTTTATCTGTTCATTTCCTTATTCTTCTTCCTTTACGGACGAACAAAATATGTATATATATAATTTAAATATGACATTATATAACGTGACACACCGTCATAGCGACG
>DWHO01001504.1:0-15278 GCA_018247575.1 Eurytides lysithous rurik
AGAGGAAGAAGTAGAGTAGGTAAACATTTTTAAACTATTAATTTTTTTTTAAAAAGTAAACTATTTTCAGGCGATAATTTCAGAACCTGAACATCCCTGAATTCAGATGAATGGTTTAGGAACGCAAAATAATCATTCAGTATTGTTAATAAAAGAAGGTTGATAAATCATTCGCCCGTATTCATTCTCAAAGGCGTTGTTCTTTTTGCGACGTTTTATTTAAGAGGCACTAACTACGTTATATGTTTTACAATAAACATCAATTTAAGTATGTAAACAAAAAAATAAAACGAATTATAATCCATTGCCGTATTGATCGTATTCCGTATTGTGGTAAAACCCCGTGGTAAAAATCAGTCGTAAGGTATGTTCTACCTTACGACTGATTCGCGAGGCACAAAAGTTTTACGTGATTGTGTATTACAACTAAAATTTATAAGTACTGTAAACCAGGATAGGTTTACAACATTTTATATAAGATCGAGAACAACAATAATTTTTAGCGGTAAGAAATGTTAAAAAACGTTGTAGATCCGACGAAGATAAAGAAAGGGTTTAGGTGACTTAAAATTATAATATATCAATTTCTTTACTGTATGTTGATTAAATCGTCTCCTTAACTTTACACGAAAACTGTGCATTTTTAAACAAAACTAGTATATGTAACTTAACGTGTTGTTTTTGTTTTTAATTTCCGATGCTTTAAATTTTTTACACGGGACAGACTGGAATTAAAAAAAGGCTTCCAAATATCACAGTAAGCCCAGCTAAGGTTTAAATTTAATTTATTTCGATGACTGTTTGGCGCAGATATTAAGCTGTTGGCTTCGGTGTCGTAGGTCATGGGTTCGATTCCCACCCGGGGCAAATATTTGTACGATTTGAAAAATGAGAAATCGATGTACTGCGACAATGAACTTGTCTATGCAAGCAAAGTCGCGTCCGGCATGTTATTAATTTATAGTAACAATTTCAACAGTGACGTTTTATAAAAATTGCATATTTTTCATCATATAATTTAGATTTGGTTCAAACGATTATTTTAGCATAATAAAGCGTGGCATTTCTACAATGATGAAAGAAGTAAACCGGTTCAAAATGTGATAAGTATTAAAATTGCAAGCACAGACAAGAACTTGAAGTGCAGGAATCTAAAAAATATTTTGGTTCTCACGGTGATGCGTTATCAGGTTCGTGAAAAAAATACAGCTCTTTGGACTGAAAGCGAAAGACAAAGGAAGTCATATTTTTAACGACCTGACATTTGCCTACCCGTTAGCTTCTAAAATCAAATGGTGTAAATATATGTAATTATGTTTGTGTGTATATTCATGTTCACCCGAGACCCTACTGTACGATGTGTTTTCTTAAGCATCTTTTATTAAGGAAAAGGCCAGGGATTCATCAAAATCTATTCATTATTTTAATAAAGCGTTAGTAAACTCGTGGGTACTGGTGTCCCACAAGGCCGCGTGCTTTCTCCTGCCCTGCACTCGCGTTACTATACGATTTTTAACATATTCTGGAGTTAAATTAAAGGTTTTTGCACTTAAAAATGTATTTCTTTCTTTCTCTATACTTCACTCATCTCACTCCTATATGTCTAAGTGACGATGAGCTCAAATCTAAGCAGTTTCGTGCTTTCTGCACCAATGTCGCTCACCACGAGCTCAGGACTTGCTTTTATCGTTACTCAGGTTTACAACAAAATACAACAGTTAACAAAACTCGCTTAAATGTTTGTCGTCTTTTTGTATAAGTATCAGTTTTGTGATGCGGCCTTAAGAAAGCTTACCGCTTCTGAAGCATTAAAAAAAACGATTCGTCAGTTACCGTGCGAAATTTGGATTTAATTGTGCCAAAGCGAAGGGCCAACATTTTGGCGGACATTTCTTATGTTATTAAAATATTTTCAATTCATCAAACTCTTTAAAGTTGAAATATTTGAAGACGGAAATAGCTCTATAACCGTACCTACACAGTCGAAAGAAAATGATATGGTATAAAAGGAGAAAATTTTCCTTTAAATCAAAAAAGAAAAAAATTAAAGGTTTTCCATTTGTCATTAAAAGGCGAAGTCTGAGCCAAGTAAACAACTGCATCAACAGAAACGTCCAACATTAACACATGTACATGATACTGGTTTCATTAATTTACACAATTGTGTGTAAAAACAAGCAACAAGTAGCTCGAAAGACAACCCGTAAAATTTGATGTCTTAAATATTCAAGAGGTCAAGTTTAGACTTCTGGTCATGTATAATTCATATTTAAAATAAACATTTCTAACATCAATCGGGGTTTATGTGATGAAAGTGTATTCGACTTTAAGAAAGACAAAGCATATCCAGAATTTTTAGTTCATAAATTTGGAAATGATAATACACATATCTGGTAGGTGATTTAAAATCATACGAATCGTAATTATTTTATTTCTTGAGTGTTGTATGGTGGAATCCATCGATTGCAAAACACTTGGTACGAGTTATTCAATCACGATATAAAGACAAATTTTACGCAGTGTCTCAATAAGGATGTTAAACATTTCAAAACCATCGGATTTCTCCATTCATTAACATCGACATTGGCACACAAAAATTGAGTTTTTTGTTTTTTTTTTTATATTATTTGTGGTTACATTTACACAAATCAATTGTTAGAGATTAAAAAAAAGGGAAAATAACCCTTTTTTGTGACATAAAAAAGTGAAAAGGCTGAGCACGACTGTTTTACCTCGGTTATTAATTAAATTTAATTGACTGTCATGCTTTTTAGTAGTTTACATTATCTATAGTAATGCCATCAAAAATAATGTTTCTAGAAAAACTACGGGTCGTAGACGGAAATAAAATAAAACCTTTGCTGGCTTTGCTTAGTTTTTCTCTATCAACATCTCATAATGTATGTAAGCACTTGGAGCAAAAGGGAATTATATCATAATCTTCATCGGCTAGTAACTGATATCATAAAATAAAATACTTTTATTTCCCTGCAATAAAACAAAAACACGAGAATCGTTCAACTGAAAATCACTACAAAAAAGTTCACTATTTATATTATTAAAAACTTTGAGTAGCAACCTTCACAAAATAATAACAGTAACGGATACACTACGCGCGAAAGTAACAAAAAGCGTACAAGGACAAACATTAAAATTCGCATATAATATTAAGTATATGAAAATGAATCACGCCTTCACAGAACATATCAGATTCTTTTAGGGTGCCAAGGTACTAACTAGCCCTAAGTAGTATGTAATCACTACCCTCACGTGGGTTCCGATTGTATAATATTTTTTCCGCTATAAAAAACCTGCAAATTTAATAAATCTGTTGCTTTGTATCTGCGTGAAAGAAGACATGCATTTAAATATGAATTTATAATGTTTATTAAAGTTATAAGCGTTTGAGTGATCATGTAAAATCGATTTATTTCGAACACACATTTGTGTTAAGCCGCGCGCGCGGTTCGGAATTTTTTCACACAGACACAGGGGTTGTGGCTTCAGCAGTGATTGTGTTAATAAAACAAAAACATTTATATTTAATCTTATTGGTCCAGTAATTACCTACTTATCTAAATAAAAAATGTCTTGAGACATTATAACATAGACATACTCAAATATTTAAAAAGCTTCTGTCTGATGTATTTTGTCTTATTTTGTATCCAAAGAAAACATCTTACTTTTGTCTTTACAGTTTGGTGCTTTTTGGACTAATTAATTTATTTAAAAATGATTTATGTCTGCTTTCATTGGATAAACAAATGAAAATCTTCCGATTCTCAATAAAATTTTATGGTTACTTATACATCAAAACAATAAGTTATTAGCTAAAACAATATGAATAATAATATAATAAAACATAATTTATTCTATGTATTATGAGTTAATAGCAAAAGCATAAAACATGTCATCTATTGCATATAATTACACATAGAGTACAACCTTTTATGAACTCTGTATGCATACAATACTGTTAAACACCTTAAAAGTTTACACTATTTGAAATTTAAAACAACTATTACTCAGCAATATACGTAAACTAAATAGAATTTATAAAGGTAGATCAAATTTAAAAGATATTTATATAGTTATTTTTTACTATTTATTTTGAAGTGACTACATTACTTTAAATCTAGACCTACCATTTCTAATGATTTCAAGTAGAATCATCCTATAACTAAGACTATCAAAGTTACCAAAGTAAAGATAGAAATTCTTACCCTTCTATCAATGTTGTGTGCTGGATCAACCACAAATCACACATTGTCCGAGAAATAAGGGACAATGCTATTAACATCATAAATCCACTCTCTTTTGACCATAGACCAGGCACCATAATCTTCCATAATGCCACCAATTCTGCAAAGAATCTTGCATCCACTTGTGCTTTTGGACTTTTTTTGTCTTTGTCTTTTATCATGTACTGCACTCTTTCTTCTGGAGAAATATAACCAGCTCTTGCATGTCGAGGTTTACTAAAAATTAGTAATGCTATTATGATAAGTCAATTTTCCTATATATATATACATATTAGGTAAACTATTACTTTTCATTTGCATGATCTATGTTAATCATATCATTAATAGTGAGAATAAAACTCGTAAAGCAAAAAACAAAACCTATCAACTGCACTATTAGGAAAATTGATTGATATAAATTTGATAAGTGAGAGCACTGTTACTCAATAGCAAATGTGAATATTTTTTTAATTTAATCACTGTTCTTTTGTATTTATATTTGATATAAAAAATTATTGAATGAATTGGTAAGTCAAATATACTGTACAAAATGATGTATTTAACTGTATACTACATTATATGTATACAATTACACACAAAAATATTGCAAAGAATAATAAAACTAGAGTTTCTATTTTAATGTGATGAAAAAATTTGTTTGTCTTAAAAAGTGGTATAAAATGCCTGTATATAATTGTCTAACATCTCTATTTAATATGTGTTAACAAAAGCAGACAGGAAAGAAACAACATCTCAGTTTTCAATTAAATGGCTACAAAATGATCTTGTTGTAACTTTCAAAAGTAAATAAAATTTATAGGAATTCTATCTAATTTTTTAAAATAATATTAATACCAACAATAAACAGTAGACCAAATTTTTATTTTGGTAGTGAAGGATCATTACATTTCAGTGTCTATTGTATATAAACTAATCAAAAAATTATTTTTTGGAAAACGTCAAATGAAAGTAACTTTTAAGTGATTTAATGTTTTTAAATAACAACATACCTTAATTTTATAGATTTTTTAATATACCATGCACTTATTGCCGCAGTAGCAGCTATCGCAATTTTTACATCTGTCCTCGATGTAATTTTACTAAAATTCGGCGCCATTGTAAAATTTATTAAATATAATAACGATGAAATCACTAAAATAAACGGTGAAAAAAACTAAGTTTGACACATTATATCACTACACTGTACTAATGTTTTATCACATTTAATTATTCTAATGTAACAACGTTATCACCCTTAAGTTGCACTACTACTGCAAAGGTAAGTAAGTTCTATTTTCAACAAACACTAGCAAAAGTGAATGAAATACAACAAGAACTAAAGAATGACTTGTAACGAATGAATGTATCACTCATTAACCATAGGTAAAAATAAAATTAGAATATTCGCAGATTATAAATTTACATCGTTGTACGTAAATTTTAATGTTTTAATTAGATATCTCAATATAGAATTTATAATATTTAATAATCCGCTCCTGACCGATTCCGGCCATGACAGCCAAGTACAAGAGATCAGCCAAGTGCGCAAGATATATTATAGTGCACAAGTGTTTGGGCAGACACTGGTGCTCTCATTCTTCCTTTTACTGTCATAGCCCGATGGAACGGATAACCGGGTGATGTCGGACTCGCACCGACTAAAACCCCCACGATGTTCCACCAATGCGCATATAGGCAGGGTCACGAGAACGCTTGCGCACACTTCCACAACCCTGCCAGCGCTGGACCGCAGCCCCTTCTCCAGGTGCCTTCCGACAACCCTTTTCAGGCAAGGCATGCTGGACCATAGAGTACGCCTACACCGTCCGCCGGCTGAAGGCCATGGGAGCTAGGAACTGGCCTGATGCTTTTGAACCTGTGCTTCAAAGCGACAGACCTCCCAGCCCTCAGCGGTGGACCTGGTATTTGGCTCCACCGCTCACCATATCTCGGCCGTGGAGGGTAGGGAGAACGGCGTATCGTAATACCGATACTCCTCTTCCCCCGCAGCCCCACCACGCCGTATCGGCCCCGCTGAGTCGCGGAGGATATGGCCTACGTAATACCGATACTTCTCTTCTCCGCAAATCCACTTTGGCTGCAGAGGACGGAGAGTTGTGGCCCCACACCACTCTCAAACCGTCCCCCACGGCCTCCTCCAAGGCGTATCTAAAGTGGTTGGCCAGCCCTATAACACGGGCTGGCCATGTTTGGGTTCCTTTTGGCTTCGCTGTGTAACCATTAAGTAACCAGGCTACGGTTATTAGAGCCCCTCCACCACTACAAGGCGGGAACCCGTCGGAGAGGAGCCCGTAAAGCCCTAACCTAACTAAGAAACAACAACAAAAAGTCATTGCCCTCCGCGGGTTTCGAACCCACGACCTCCGATTTGTACAGCGTGGGCCTATACCACTAGGTCACGGATGCAGTCAGTATAGAATTTATATAATTTAACGTAATGTTAATAATATTTATTAAAAATCAATCTCCTAATATATATCTAATGTAAATAATTTTCTCTCTAATGTAAATAATTTGAACTCAGGTTGCTCGATATACGAGCAACCTGAGTTCAAATCCCGTTGCTCGGCAACAATGAATTTGTTAATTTATAATTAGCAAATTTAAGTGCCGATTTACCATGTGCTCAACGGTGAAGGAAAACATCGTGAGGAAACCTGCATGTTTAAGAAACAATAAAAAAAATCTTAAATATGTGAAGTCCGCCAACCCGCAGTGGGGCCGCGTGGCGGTCTGTGCCCTTATACTCTCTGTATAGAGGAGGCCTGTGCCCAGCAGTGGGACATATGTAGGCTGTTAAGTATATATTAATTTATTAAATTTATCTGGCTAGTCTTTCGGACGACTCTTTTTTAATAGAATCTCTGTGTATTTGATAATAATACTAACAAATCTGACGCCTGATGGTAAGTGGCACCTAAAAAATTATTTACACCCGTATCGTTGTAGCCAAAATTAAATATCGCTACATATGAAATTAACCCATCCCCCGTAATTCTATCGTGTTATAATTAATCATTACGCCTCGACATTTAATCGAAGGCCAAATATAACCGCATACATGACAGCTTGAAAGATTGGATATTAATTATTCATGTAATTTAGAGGATATACTACTAAACCCTTGATGAATTTTAAATATATTGACGTATGGAGTCATCCGGGTGTCGAATCGGTCACCCACAGTAAATAAGTCATGCGTATACGTTTAAAATTACACAGTGAACAAAATCAGCCAATCTTAACCTTAAGAAAATAATTAATAAGAGATAGTTATTACTGGACTTGTTTAAAACACATTACCTTTTGTGTGTTAGGAATGTGATACAACAAATGTAATACAATTATGTTTGAACGTTACAAATAATGGTAGCAACTGCAATTCAAATTTGGGTCGCATTTAAGAAGTTGATGAATTCTCATTAAATAATTTAAAATTAGAGGGTCACTAGGAGCTCCAATTTCGAGCCACACCTCCACGCGGATTTTTGCTCCTCAAGAGTGAAGCTGTAGCAGAAGGCTAACGTGACAGGAAAACTCGCAAAAAGATGTTAGGCCAACGTGGCGTTTTATAGCGACATCCTTCTCTCTATAAGTGAAATACGCCAACAGAACAGTCCCCGGCAACCCTGTTATTCCTGGCTACGGCAGCGGGCATAGCAAGCGGCAGAGGATGCGAAGAATCCCCGGCAGAGATCCGGCTGCTAAACGATGACCCTGGCTACTTTTAATACACAGACTTTGAGTACTGACGAAAGATTGCTTGAGTTGTGGGAGGAAGCAAGCAAAATTAAATGGGACGTTCTAGGGCTATCACAAGTCAAAAGAAAGGGAGAATATCTGTTGAAATTGCTATTTATGAAATATCTATTTTTTCATAAATTCAAGGACGACTCAGCCTATGGAGGTGTGGGATTCCTAATTAATCGAAGGCAAACCAAAAAAATACAGAATATAGCAAGTTTTTCGACACGAGAGTGTTACATCGTTATTAAACTTAACAGTAGGTATAGCTTGAAGGTAATACAGGTTTATGGCCCCAGCTCTGACTACTCGAATGAGGAAGTAAATGTTGGTGAACTTTCTAGAACACGACAAACTCTTCGGCCATGAACACTTTTTTTCAGAAAAGACCTGCCTGAGAGTGGACTTGGTGCAGCCCTGATGAACGAACCAAAAGCGAACTATAGTCAACTATGTGCTAAGTTCAGAGAGATGTCTAATCATAGATGTCTTTGTCTTTAATTATTTTAAGACCAGCAGTGATCACCGTTTAGTGAGAGCCACGCCAGTTCTAGACATTCGCACAGAAAGAAGAAAGATGATGAGTTATTATAGAAGAAAGTACAAAAATATAGATTATGAGTACTTACAAAGATAGTTTACGGTGGATTTAAAGAATCAATTCGAGGGGTTGCAAGAGCAAAATATAGATGTGGACTTACTAAACGCTGAGCTTTGTCAAATTATAGTTGACACTACAAAAAATCATAAAGGAGTAAAAAAGCGGAAGGATACATATTACACTGGACACACTTTCATTAATAGAAAGACCTTGGCAAATGAAGCAAAAAACATAAGTTACCGGACCCGGTACCGGACATTATTGTTGGTAATAGCCCTATGGAGGCGGTCGATGACTACGTATATCTTGGACATTGTTTATCTTTTGGCCGAAAATTGCATGGAATGGAGATCAGAAGACGGATTCAGTTGGGTTGGGCTGCGCTTGAAAATCTCAAGAACGTCTTCAAATCGAAGATCCCTCAGAGCCTGAAGACCAAGGTATTCAACCAATGTGTTTTGCCCGCACTTACTTATGGTGCCGAAACATGGACGCTCACAAAGGAGACTGAAATGGGGGTGGGCAGGACATTTAGTCCAAAGGAACGATGGGAGATGGACCAAAGCAGTAATAGAGTAGCTGTCGAGAGCCGCAAAACTTCCAAAAGGCAGACCACCAGCCTAATGGACGGATGACATCACCACGATAGCTGACAGAAAGTGGATGAGAGAGGCTCAGGACCGAATAGTAGAGAAGAGGCCTATACCCAACAGTGGGTGAACGTGGGCTGATTGATCGAAGTTTTCAAACAAGTAAAATCCTAACAGCTGAAATGTTTTTTTCCTATTTGTTTTGTAATACTTATTTCGAAAGATATCTGCTGCGAGAGATATCTTTGAGCTTAATCTATTTTTTTTAAAACATAACAACAATTAAACGCGATCGATCGATCGGCTTAGAAAAATGTTCATAATGCAATCGGTTGGATCTTGTCAAGACCTTCATCAATATGAATAAAGCCAATTCGCATACCTTAATTTAGTATGCGCAAATCAAAACTCGATATTATATGCCCATAACTTATTAATAAATTGAAGATACAATAAATGGCTTACTATTATGGGGTTTTATTCTGGGGCCGTTTTAATTATCAGCCTGTATAAACAATTGGAGAACGACAGTGAATCAATAGAAATTAATGTTAACTGTGACTATAAACTAACCGTAAACTTTTGATTGAACAAAAACTATTACTATTTATAAGGATGTGAAACGGATCAATTTACAAAAATTCTAAACAAATCATTAACTATCAGGCACCAGACTTTTAAACATATATCTTGGTGTACACCACTTATAGTGATAAGAGCAGCAAGAGATAAAATCCGCCTCACACCTAATTTTATTTTCACTTCTTTAGTAAAGCTATGATTGTATTATGCTTTAAGAGTGTTAAAATTGTGTTATATAACTAGGTTTAATGTGTCATGTGAACTATGTACAACAACATTGACTAAAATAAATAATAGTATCATACGTTATGTAGTATCAAAAATATCACGGCTAATTCTCTCAGAAAATATGTGTTTAAACAACAAAGTGCACAAAGCACCGTTACTTACTTCAAAATGAATGAGTCTAAAAGCAAACACAATTCGGGCTGTTATTATGACTTGGCTAATTAAAAGCAAATATGGTACTCTTGAAGAGAAATGTGAATGTACTAAAAGATTTGTTTGCCTACTGTCGCTACTTATAAAACCTCAACACATTACTTGCCTACCTATCTAGAGATATGTATGTGGAATGATGATGAATGACGTTTGTATTTTTGTCTATGCGTCCGTCATTCGTCGTATACGTTATATTTCAAGAGCATTTCAAAGAAAAAAGTGGGGCGTATGTTGCAAATTGTGGTTAGGGGCTGGACGCTTTGAATAAAGCATAATATAAAATTATATTCAATGGGCTTCATTGACAACTTTCAAAAATATCTCTAAACTTAATAATATCTCTAAACAAAACAGTATCAGTATAAATGCAAATTCCCTAAAATAGTGGAATGTCTATCAAGAAAATCTTATATCGGATTTTTATTGTGCAAGTGAGCCTTTTTAGTGAATAGATAAATTAAAATAATAAACAAAACAAAATCACGGATATTATTAATTAATTTTTGTGCCGACGTTTTGATTACTTTACAGCATACATGGTGACGGAAAGACAAGAGATTGGTATTTAAATAAATGTAAATGTAATTAATGATAATGAACGAAAGTTAGTAACATAAACGATAAGTGTTTTTAAAAAAACAAACAGTGCCCCTATTTTAAGACAATAATATCTTGTGTTATAAGGGCGTTTACATGCATAAATAAAATTAACACAGCAAACACCCAGATACGGAACAATTATATATAGCTTATACAAATGTTTGCCCCGGGTGGTAATCGAAATTTTGACCTGCTTCACAGAAGCCAATAACTCAGCAATTGTACCAATCGGGTTGTTTTAGAGTTCACAGATCGCAGAAATTAAGTATTAATTCAATGCAATTATTTAATATTGCATTTATTAGATCTCTAGAATAAGCTTTCACATCTCCGATACAGGCGGTCCGCCGTTGCTTGTATACTGCTTGCGGCACTTACAGCGTGGATAATATGGAACTCGGCATTACTTGAAATTCATATTCCATTCCACATAATTTCAGGGTTCCTTACCTGGGGAAGGGAAACGATGTGATTTTTTTTATAGGGATTAGGAGGCAAACGAGCAAGCGGCTCACCTGATAGTCAATTAAAGAAAAATACCCAACTTTCGAGAATAGCGGAATTCAAAAAGTAGCGGAAGGAATCAAGGTGGAAGCTATAGATAAGAATAGCGTGCAAAAAAAAAAAGGTTCATTTAAATAATTATACAAATGATTTATATAATATAAAAATGGTATCATTTTTATGAGATAGTAGGGAAACGAGCTAGCGCTCATGGACATATGCGATGTCAAGGGACTTGAAAATGGGTTACCGATCTTTAAGGTGCGAATAGGCTCTCTTTCGTATGTCATGTCAGTCCGGAAATACCGCTGCCGACAATCGATTCCACAAGTTAGGTTGTGGTCGAGTGCCAGCAATTAAGAACTCAGCAGTCGGTATCTAACTGAACATTTCCTCAAAACATTCTGTTTAGACTCAAGATTGGAATTTCTTTAGTAGTAGTGAAACTAAAGTATTTATTGCAATTTCGTATAATTTTTATTCGAACATAGAAAGAACATGTTTTTAACAGTTGACAAAATGATGACGAGAAAGAAATGAGTGCGAGTAAAAAAATATAAAATTGCCCTCATTTCGAGCAATATTGTGAACCCACAACTAATTTGATTTTAACATTACAAATTGAGACATTGCTATCAACAATGGTTAGGCAGTAGGCGTAAACACAGTCTATCTCACTTTTCCCCTCTAAAGTAAATACTATCAGACCATTTGACACCTAAAATAACATCGCGAAAGCAAAATTTGTGCGAACAAAGCCGAGAATAAAACGTATTTTTACAACCAGCATCTTTATATTAAACAACACCAACTTGACCATATATTGTTTTGAGGAACATAAATTAATACTGACGAACGCGTTATCACAGCATTATTTTTCTACCTAGTTCACACAATTTTTTTTTATGGATTAGTCTGCCAAACGAGCAAGCGGCTTACCTCATGGTAAGTGATCACCACCGCCCATGAATATTTGCAACGCTACAGAACTTATGCGTTCATATTCATATAGATTCAATTTTCATAGTTCCATATATTACTGAAGAAAGATTGTCCCCTCGGGGTGAATCCACTCGCGCTCTCTTTGCAGAGAAGTATTAAATAAGTTTTCAAACTATGAACTCTAACTCAGAAAAATTTAATATCGCATAGGATGTACAAATATAACGAGCGTCATAAGTTACACCACATTCAACATCACAGTATGTAAGGAGATCTAGCAAAAAATCGTCGTTGTACTGCATTCAGACTTTTTTACGGTGGTAGAGCCACGCAGCTGCTCCTGCTGCTGAATGGACCGGGTTGAACCGGATAAGTACCACGACCTCACAGAAAATCGGCGTAAAGTGAAAGAGTTTTTGTTTCTAAGTTTCGTCCGGTGAGTGAGGTGGCCGGTAGCCCATTTCTTTCCCTCCTCTTCCTCTCTCTGTCACTCTCTTCCCTATCTCTTCCTCCATCACATCCCCCTCCACTCCCTCTCTCCTTCTCCTTCTTTCAAAAATTCCCCTTCTTAAAAGGCATTTGCGAGTTTTGTAATGCTGCAAATGTCCATGGGCGGCAGTGATCACTTACCATCAAAAAATAATCCATAAAAAAAGACTTGTAGCACCGCTGGAGCCGAGATATAGCTTTTAGTGAAGTGGCAAATTTTTGCATAGCGAAGGTATCTAACAACCTATATATACCATTCCTGCTGCTGGGTCCTTCTGGGTACTGCTGCTTCTGTGTATAGAAGGTATCACGATAAACTCCCTGCGAAATGGTGGACTTCACATAACTTATTAATATTTTTAATTATATTGTATGTTATATTCCGCCGTTGAGACACGATATATCGGCACTTTAAAAATGCACTTTAACGAATTCATAAGTGAAAAAACCGCCACAGGGATTTGAACTAGTAAAATGCGAGTATGCTGCATAAAGAGCGAGCTGTTGTTATACACTATGCGAACAATCAAATTGCATTAATTGTCTATGAAATACAATAACTGTTCCTTTAATATCAACGTTGAAATGAATCGCGTGCAGCATCTGGAGTGAAAATGAATCTGGCTGGTGTATAACTTAATGTAAGTTCAAAAGCGTTGCAGGCGGTTTGTTAGAAAGTTCATGTTTATTCGAGAAAGTGCGCGGCGCTTTGCGAAATTACTTCAATACGAGCGACGCCTAAACCACGTGGGCAGCCTCTCGAAAACATAAGTGATAAGATGAAAGTGACCATCTTCTCTGTTTGCGCAAATATTAAACTTTAATAAATAAAAAAATACGGATTTTATTGCGTAATTTCCAACGTTTCCAATACAAACGATAATGTCGCGGGACGGAATAAGATGTTAAAAGTACTAATGCCATAGTTAGCCTAGGTTACCGCCAATTTTTAAATGTTTATTTTTGATGCTATCTATGTAGTGTGAACCAACAGCATCTTAAGGTCTTATAGTATTAGTGTGCTTGGATTTGATTTTATGCATTACGGGATGCCAAAAGAGTACCAGAGGCATAATCTTAAATACTGTTCTCTCCCATTACCATCTATATTAATGCAGATTCAATACAGTTAAACGAGATATAGATAATAATTATATCTGGTCATAATAATGTTAAATTTTAATAAATAATTTTTAATTATCATACACACCCACAAAATATATCATTGTTCGTAAAACTATTCCACAATCCAAGGGTTAACTAATGAGACAGATTTTTTTGTAGATAAAAAATACATGAGACATCGCGCAGCATATGTAATTGTATAGGGATGAGAGACGATCGTTACAAGATGTTTTATGGGGGCCATCGGACTATGAATACATCTCGGGATAATGAAACTATTATTCACTTGTATAGGATTTGAGCCTCAGTTTACGAGCGATAGAAATGTGACGAGATTTATACCGAACTGGTAATCAAATAGCATTTTTTTTTTACATTTGTTCAATGACTCAGTGATTATGCTCGCTTCTTTATCAACTAGGATTACCTTCCTACCAATCCTGTGTTTTTTCTTTCTCGTATTTTTAGGGGGGTTGTCTCCGATGAATCGTATATTTAATTATTAAAAGTAAAATTTATTTCCCATTTACAAAATGATAGTTGAAAAAAAATGGCGAGTTGCTTCTACAAAGGTTGAGTTGTGTCCTGTGGTCTTGCAATAATCGTTGTGCGGTACAGGCTGAAGATGGTTGCGCTGCGCCTGCTTTAGTGCCTGGGTCAGTGGTGGCTTACTTCATTCGTTTACTTTAGTGACACCTCCGCGACGTAGATGGCGCCAACAACATTATTGTCCTTTCAACTAATCTCAAAAACGAAAGGGTTATATTCATTTAAATTATATCTGAAGCTGTTGAGTCAATCGATATCTTTGCTAATCTTTTTTTTTATGCAAATGGCGGACAAACGAGCAAGTGGCTCATCTGATCGTAAGCTATAACCGCTGCCCATGTACATTTGCATCAACGAATGTATTGCAAATGCGTTGCCTGTTTTCAAGGATATTTTAAAGGAGGAGGAGGCGGAAAGGGAAGGGGAGTCTGGAAAAAGCAGGAGGAGGAGGGTGGTCTACCGGCCACCTTACTCACCGGACAGAAAGCAAAAACACTTCAACTTCACGCCGATTTAGTACCTTCATCCAATCAATGCGCTGCGTCGCCACCTTGACTTTTTTCCTTTTAAATATAAAATGCACGATGCATTAAAGAATTATAACAGATGTGTCAAATAAAAAGTAAAATAATTAAAATAATAATAAACTGAAAATAATTCTGTTGCCGAAACTTTCTATACAGAGGAGATCTTTGGCCATCAGTGGGGTGGCCTGTTAGATTTACGGTTTTATAGTGTAAACTATTTAGAATGCTGATGTGGTAAGAATTTTACTGGCCCGTTGATGTAGTGGTTAGTGCTCCTGACTGCAAAGCCAAAGGTCGTGGGTTCGATTCCCACCCAGGACAA
>DWHO01001505.1:0-15276 GCA_018247575.1 Eurytides lysithous rurik
GTCTATGCCCTTATACCCTCTGTATAGAGGAGGCCTGTGCTCAGCAGTGGGACATACATATATAGGCTGTTAAGTAGTAAGTAAGTAGTGTATCGTGGTACACGTCCGCGGCCTCCGAATCGGTTCTCATTAACTTTTAGGCGCATTAACAACAATAACACATTCGCAGGCGGTTTAAATCGTAAAATGTGTGCGCTTGAAGCAACTACGCCCATCGACTTATTACGGACCAGAAACGAGAAAGGAGAACAAGCATCAAATGTTAGATTTATTATCTCTTACGAAAAGCAATCAGGGGAGGCGTGACCGATGGTAATTAATTCCTAACACCATCTTCTCGATACGGCTACCGAACGAACTCCATTAGACACTTCCTTTACTCTAATGGTTTTGATTGAGATGCGTTTACCGGTTAAAGAGTTAATTAGATCGCTCCCCTTTGTCGGAGGCTTTTACCTTTCTAACAGATACATATAGATTATCAAATCCCCAATGAAAAATTAAAATTTGATGTTCGATCAGCTCGAACGTTACTATTGAGCAACTAAATAGCCCCATAAAAGATTTATTACGAACATGAATGGGTAAACCGGTGGACGGTGTTTATAGTGAAGACTAATAAATCAAATTCTAAACTTGTCCGTTCATTCATTCGACACATTGGATCGGGTTCTCATTGAAAATAAGCATCATCAATGTAATACGATTATGACACACTAACTACTTGTGGTCGTTACTCTTTCCATCTATTATAACAGCTTGAAGATTAACCCTATCCAAGTATTCAATATATTTTTGTTGTATAATGTTATTTAACACAACTAAAAAATTGAGTTTCTTTAACTTTATACGTAAATTAAAATAATTTCAAGTGGCGATTTATAAAGATTTCTAACCTTTTTATTTTTTTTTTCAAATAATTATCACAGCAATTATTAGTAAAATTTCAAATATATGTTTTTAATTTAACAAATACCAAACATTGTGTTCGCAAACAATTATAAGATTTAGTCTTGTTGTCTCCTAAGGTAATAGAACAACACTACACCTAGTCGTTAAGCAACTACAACTACCTAGCTGTCTATGAAAAAGGAATTCTTACCTTCCAACTTCCAACTTCTACGAAATTTAATTATAAATGATACTATATCTATAAATAGCTTTATATTATTTTCCATATAAACTGATTATCAAACATTTTTAAAATTTCAAAACAATTCCTCCTACAGAATGGGGTTATGACATTAAATTCCATCTTCCGACGTTTTATTTCCCTAAAAACCAAAAATGAATCGAGAGAGCGTTAAGAATTCAATAATACACATGACAAGTTACGTCCGACGTCTTTCTGAAACAAAGGCGCATCAATAATTTCTCTAGTATAAACAAACAAAACAATATACTCTGGAATTCGGATACGTAAAGTGAGATCGATCGACATCTTAGGCACTATGGTCAAAGCTATTTCATTCTATATACATTGACGAGACACATACTATACACGTGTGCATTAATTTTGTAACCTATTTTAAATTTAATACAAAATTAAAATAGAATGGATCGTAATTCTATGATTAATTAGTTGACATTTAACGAAGGGATGTTTTAGAGTTAATCGTAATTCGAATGCGTAAACAAAGTTGCTTGTCATCCGCAAGGCTAAAATGTCACAGAACAATGCGAGTCCCCACCGGGGCTGTCGCGCGTCGTCCGAAGGCCGTACGTGATCGCATTTCCTTCGATATTAAAGACAAAACGGTCACGCAACTACAAATATAATGTATCGACTTTAATGTCTCGGAATCATTAAAATGTATCAAGCATAAGGCGCAGCACCAAACCTATAGCGTACTAACCGCAATACCCTTCGCCTATGAAATCGTTTCTGAGAATCGCACGAAATCACATCAATCAGAACGCAATTTTTTTCGACGTCAGCAAACCGTCAATTATTTAGAAATGCTAAAGATTACCCCGTAAATCTTTTTCTTTATGCTCCAAGCAATTGTGCGGTGCCCATTTCAAATATTTTGTGTCATAAAATTATCATAATTCTGTCATTATCATCGTAATCATTATAAGGAGCAGTCGTTTATCTCGAACTGATTCGATTAGTTATTGCTTTGATTTAATTTAGTGGAACGGCAATTGGTTTGTTTTACATACCGTCGTAGTTGCATTTTGGTATAATCCAATTTTTTCGAGAATACATTTGATAGATGGCAAGTTTTTGCCTTTCGCCCTTAATTAATCCGAGACCATCGACCTTACGACGTAGTTGGGCGTCGGCATTCCAACAGCGCCGGCGAAACAATGCGGCCGTGCTCAGCTTGGAAGCCGATTTCTAAGAGGAGCAAGACACTGGCTGTTACAAAACGATGAGTGTTCGCTTTAAATCGGCCAATCAGAGGAGGCAGCACGTGTTGACTGCGCGGGCGCGGGTCAAAGGTGAGCCTCGCGCCTCGGGCCTCGAGACACAGGGAGCGCGTGCGCATCTATTGTTAAAAACAAACTTGCGAAACCGACGCCTTTAACGGCCGCTGTTAACCTAACGGTGCCGTGCTCGTTGCGAATAGCATCGTTCGAATCTCGTCGACCTGAAGTAATTGATTATTCGTTAGCGTGGAAAAGCATTAATTTCAAATTGAACACTGACCCTCTTTGGTATAAAACTGCGCTAACCGTGATTAATACGTTGACAATGATGTGCGAGAAAGGCTTGTCAATGAACCGTGTAACCTAACGATATCTTATGCCTAGCCTTGTCACCCGGGGGGCGCGTCCGCCAATAAATCGGCAATGGTGCAGCGCCTAGCGTGAAAGATGAAGTGCCCGCTTAACATACAATAAGTCTGCACTCTGGCGCAATAAAGCTTAGGACTGTGTTTGACTCGAGCGTGCGAGTGCGTTGAATAGCAAGAAAGTATTGGGGCCAGTACTTAACACATTACGGACAGGCCCCGCAGATTTACGTTTTTCCATTGTGACTTCCTAGGACGGGCTACGTAGATATACGTTTTTGAATAAATTTTCTGCATGCCACATTGGACAATAATAACAATGTGCATAAAAGAAAACCCTTGTGCACCCTAATCACAAGGGAAACACGTCTTTCTACGGGGCCCACTCATTAAGTTTAAATATTTGTTAGGCAATTATTTGTCATAGCTGTCATTTCAATCAAAGTTATATTCCATTTCAATATAAATACAAAGCAGAAGCTCCGGAAGAAATTATCAATAATAAAGGTTATGTACGCTATTAAATAATCTTAATTTATGGAACATATGTATTTAAAAGCATAACTAACTTTGTAATTGTGTTTAATCTCATATGCATTGTGTCGTATATACTGAACGGATGAGACTAAACGAGGCACAAGATTAGTCGCTAACGAGTCTGGGTGTGTCTTCTGCACCAAATAACGCCGGCAATCATAATTGTGGGTGCAGTTAGATGCAATAATAGTGAATTGGGCGGTGTGTACATCTAATAATACTATATACTATATGTAGACTAAAGCACTTTTTTGCAATATGTATATTACCTTAACAACAGTTATATAACCTTAACTGTTATTCAATTGAATTGTTTTTCTCGTATTGTTGTTATTACTAAAACGGGTTATACAATTGAAATGTTTATTATCAAAATGGTATATTCTATTTATAATTCGTCTTCTTCTTAAAAAAAACGCTGCCCGCATGGATGAGAAATATCTTGAGTTATAAGCGCATTATACATACATACGTGCATAAATTTGACACCGACGAATGCCCAGGATCCGGAACAATGATCTGTAGTTGTTACAAGTATTTGTCGCGGAAGGGAATCGAACCCACGATCTGCGACGCCGAAGCCGATAGCTTAGCAACTTCGCCCAACAAGTCGTCAAATGGTCCTATCTAGATCTATGAATAAAAACTTAATGTTTGTGAAAACAGATGCGGTACATGATAATCAATCATGGACACGAAGTAAACCTAGAGTCGTAACAATTATTGGTTAAATTTTCACCCATGTGGCGATCTTATGCGCACACAATAGCAGCTGATAATATAAAACACAACACCATCCGAGAAATCAAAGTTCGTAGCGCATCCGGCTTTTTTCTACCTTATTAACCACTCCCCTGAAGTTTCACGTGTATGATAATTAGTTATATAGTTATAACACTTTTTCAATGTTTAATGTATTCCTACTTTCCTAGTATTTAAATTTCAATGCGAATCTTAAAATATATTACGAAAGAAAAGTAATCTTCAACCTTAAAATCACTCGCCTCGAGGACTAAAGAAACAATCAACACAAACGTATCATCATACTATTAAATTAAAACATTCTCGCACAGTACACTACAGATCTCAGTAAAGATTATGAACTCACGTGAAAATAATGCCCCATTGTACTTATTAATTATTCTTCTTACTTTAACTTGAATTGCTTATTTTGCTTAACAGAAGTAAAGATGTTGCCGCTTTTATTTTTCTTAAGAAATTTTTCCTTACCTTTTTCTAATCTCTATTAAAAATAGCAAGACATGCCAGAAACTAAAAAGAAA
This sequence comes from Eurytides lysithous rurik, assembly GCA_018247575.1. Taxonomy (NCBI): domain Eukaryota; kingdom Metazoa; phylum Arthropoda; class Insecta; order Lepidoptera; family Papilionidae; genus Eurytides; species Eurytides lysithous. Next base: position 4,562 of record DWHO01001505.1, read on the forward strand.
ATAATGTACATTTTATTTATAGGCAATTATGGAGCCTGTATGAAATGACACTATTATAAGCTCTTCGAAGCAGCACAATAGCCGTCTCATAGCTAATTCACGTATGTGCTTTGCATATAATAAATTATGAGGACAAGAGCTATTTACCGTATATTTGTGGCAATGTGTTTCTGCCATTTATACGTCAATCACTAGAAAGAACAGCTCTGTTAGCTAAAACGTTATTGACGCTAAATACTTAAGTCTGTTGTTTGTAATAATTTATAGCCACTTTGAAGTGTGCGCTCGGTATTTGTGTACGTGAGTAAACTACAAAGGTTTCTAAAGCATAACTTAATTGCAATACGTAAAAGTGACGGATGGATCGGCTTTTACTCGAAAAATAGAGGATAGTCGGAATAGAATACATTAAAAAAGAAGCGAGGAGTTTATACGGATAATTTGAATGCGTGGTAGCCAAAATAATAATGGTTCGGCGATGGCATCCGATAGGTAAGTGGTTTACGTAACGCCCCTCGAGCGTTCACGATAGCATCGGAGGCTGCGCGTGCGCAAGGCAGCCGCTCGCCTTCAGGACTGTTCTTCTTTTTATACAAGCGCTTTACCGACGAATACTCGGAACGAAATATCCGAACGATCCTTGTCGGGATCGCCGGACGAACCGGAGCGTCTCCCATTATTACTAATTTCACTAATGACATAGACGGATCACCCGTTCCGAGTGATCGAAATAATCTGTCCTAATGGATCAATGTGACCATTCGATCATGCGTGTCACAAGGACAACCGTTAACCTCGATACCTGAAGGACATTACTGACCTTCGAGCGACACACGATAAAATCATTCGTTACTTTCGTTTCGTTGCTCGCCCGTACGTCGATCGCGTCTTCGATTGTGTCAATTTTGACAAGTAACGCATAAAAGGAGCGGAGCTGTTTCATTTCGAATTAAAACTTCGATGGTATTTCTCGTTCATTATCACATACAGTGCCCGCGAGCATTTCAATACGCCGATGTCCAAATGACAAGTCTTAATTGCGAATGAGATCAGCAGAAAACACGTGGGCTCTCGGAAAGCTACTAATATATGTCATCAATTTTAATTGGTACTGCGCAGTTTCAGTCGTCGAAAGGTATCTTCTGATCAGTTGAGTTGAAAGCAAGGCTGTAGGGGCGGTCAAGGGATACTCACCTTCACCTCGAAGCCTTGATGAGTCACAGAAATCGATCAAAGGCATTGTTAAAGTCGATATTATAGCGACGCTTGCAACACGCTTACTAATTATAACTTTGTAAATATAGTTACCCAACGGTCCTAGCGTGCGGGCTTGTAACGTCTATGTCAGGAGTAAGCCGTGTTGGCTTTCGACGGACAACTGCTACCCGCTATCTGATCGTGGCGTTTCGTAACTTTGATCTGTGTAAGGCACGCATCTCGGCTGATCGAAATTCTTTGTGCGGATGGCCTTGTTAAAATTGATTTCTTTCGTTTTGAATATATGTATATATGAGTCACCAGTAAAGTATTTAGAAGTATGGCTCACTAGTTGAAAGAGTTATTTGTAATATTTCTGTCGGTTACTAATCCGGAAATCAGACAACTTAAGGGCAACGTCTTTTAGAAATTTGTAGTATTCTGAACACCCTATCACCATTTACCATTAATTGAACCGCTCGACTTCGTCTTCAAATCGAAAGTTTATTAACTTGTTAATTATTAAGAGAATTTGAATATTTTCAAAACATTCCATTGAAACTAGATAACTTTCGTAACATCGGTATACATCGTGACCATGACGTGGCGAGAGTATATGATGTGTGTACGGTCAAAACAAAATACTAAATTAAAACAACACAAGGGCTCATTCATTTATCACTTTCAGATAACAAGGTACGCAGAACAATAAGCGTGCGCACTACAACTACGATTTGTTAAGTTGTACGGGCGTCCAGGTCGTAAATCTTACGACGAAAGCATACGCAGTTGTCGTCAGCAACGGAACATCAATTATATTCACGATCGAATTTATTGATATTCTTAGAGATTGATATACACGGGTGCATCAGCTCATACACTTTGTGATTGTGCAAATTGAATACGTAAGGATGAGAATGGAAGTGTTCTGTACGTAAATCCATGAATAAGCCCTCTCGCGGTATACCATCGTGTGGCCAACGTAGTAAAATATATTTAACGTTCTTTAAAATCTTGTCAGTTAAACAGTTGTCAGTATTCACTAGAAGGCAGGTCAACCATTTGTTTGGCTTAATTGGATAAAATACAAAAAATCGATTGATTCCGTTGTTTATTATTAACGAATATTCAAAAGTTTCCCAGTATTTTCCTTAACACGAAACAATAACAAGTTCTTTAACAACGGCTTTCTAAATGATATTAATATTACTGTTAGACGTCGCTTTCCAGTATTAATGTCAATGTACTTAATTGTTCAATCTGTTATAGAAGTCTACGTAGTCGTTAGTACCGTATTGAAATAAATCTACTCCAATAAAGTTTTGCACTATTAAATATTATAAGAGAAGCTTTTCCATTAGTATTGATAGATTGCCGTTATTTATTAGAACTTCCCTTCGATTTATTTCTACGACTGATATGTTACAAAAAAGTGATACAATTATTTTTAGTATTTCTACAACTTAAAAAGGATTTCCCATCGATGCAACATTTCTATTGGCCTGAGGCACTTTAAAAGGCGTGTCAGTGAAAAGCGGACGGGCTTATATACGTGTTTTTGTTTTAATAATAGAGAGGTGCCATAATGGGCTGTGACTGATCGACTTTCTTGTATAAGGCTGTAGATACATCAGATAATTGGAAATACAACAGAAAATCTTTATTTGGAAATTATTGTTTGATAAAAAGTGACGGGATAGACAAATCGGGTGCCTGGTAAATATCACAACACAAATTTGGATTAGGACTACGCTCGCCACCCCTTTCTCTAAAAACTTTACCCTACACACTGGTATAGATTAATGTTTGTATATTTTTTCTTCTTTTTTGGAAGCGCTATCAGTATTGTTTTGATTTTTACTGCTTCGCGGTAAAATATGTTAACGGTCTGATTCTTCTCTAAGCTAAAGAATCTTTGAAAATACCAAATAACTGTTTAATTGATTTTCACTTTGCCCAACGATACAAAACATATGTGTAAGATATAGGCTTATAAGCTTAAAGAAAGTTAATTCCTACATATTTATTACTTAGAAAATCTCTAACTATTCAATTAAATAAAAATTAAAAAGTATTTCAATTAGTAAAGTGGACTGGGAGAGAATGCATGCAGCATTGATGATGATTCGAGGCATTCTCTTCGGCAGGTCTTAAGACCGACCTTTGTAATCGTTGCATTTCATTATCTTTCCTTTTTAAAAGATAAAATAAAGAATACCTAAATAGAATAAAACTTTTCTTCAACTGTAACTTCCCAAACAATCGTGTTAAACGCTATAAAATGTCAAGGCAAACTAATGCGAGACCCTAACGGGTGGGAATCTTTATCACATTGTCAATCTAAGTGCTCACAAATTTATGATGAAATCTAATCACATAGGACGTAACGCAACCACTGAACTCGTTAATTATCGGAGGATTGTCGAAACGATTCGCATGCGACCACCCATACGCCATTTCTTGCGGCCGCGGCGTATCGAGTTACGATCGCGATTTCCTAGTAATTGACTTTTTGCTTTGATTTCATGCGACGCTAGCGGACGGTTATGTGTGTGAAATTCTCTTTATGTTACCATTTGCTATGCGCTTAAATCGAGAAGAGCGTTTTTGCGCTGAAGAATGAAACCAATTGCTTACGCGCGCCCCTAAAGTGCTTGAGGATTTATGAAATGGTCTCGAGGGAGCGACATCGGTGCCAAAGGAATGTTGACGAAGTTTCCCACCGGCTTTATTTAGAACCAAACTAATTTGGATAACTGAGTAGTTAAGCTTCAGTAAGCAGTTAATTATTAGATGCCAGTGAAAAGGAAATACACGCGTCTCGCATCAAACAGTCGGATGGACGGAGATTGAGGTATATTATGTTCTTCGATAGTGATTGTTGCATTGCGATAACGACTTTTTGGAAAGGAAAAGGTAAAAAAAAATTCGCCTTCTCGTTGGTTAAGATAAAAATGTCAATTCGAGGTCAATTTCTTTTTTTTTCTTAGAAAAGATATATGCGGCTGTTATAACTTAATTCAAGTCAACTTATACACTCAGATCGTTATTATTACGGCAAGTGAAGTTTGGTAATCCCCCGTGGGTTACCAAACTTCATTTAGGTTGTTATTTAAAGAGCAGGCAATCATAGTAGCTGACAACCCTTTGCGTTGTATCAAAGCCAAGTAATTGGCTCCAAAAACAAGAAGTATAAAATATTATAAATAGTCCATTTATTAAAAGTTAAATTAAGATGTATAAACATAAACGTTTGGTAGAAGAAAGAAAATTTCCAAATTGTATACAAATTTTCGTTTGGGCATTGCTTACACAGATAAATGTTTATATAGCGGTAATTAAATGATCCCGATACAACCGTATTTTCTCGCATCGATATCGCAGATTAAAAGGCAGCGAAGGTCATTGCACCTCCAAATTAATTCTCATGGATAACGCACTTAAGACGTTCTGCTACGACAAAGATGAGACCTGTTATTATTCTAATATAGAGTAGCTATCAAACAATCTAATATCAACCATAAATGTATGCTACTAAAAAGTACATTACTGTGGCACAATGTAATTGCGTGAGGACTTACCATAAGACGTTTCAGTTTGATCACATCAGCTGTCAATTCCCACGAAGCTTTAGATGCTCTGATCTGAAATGTCGCCGGCTTGTCTCGTATTTAAATAATCAAGCTCGAAGAGGGAAGCTTCTTTCGGTAGTTCATTTAAAATTCAAAAAGTGGTGTAGAAAAAAAATTGCTTATGTGGAGCAAGCAAAAAACAGCGGATAAGTAATGCAACATAAAATATATCTTTTATAAAATAATATTTCAATATCTAATGTAACCAATACGAGTATATGGTTTGAAGAGAGGACAAAGTCGGGCTCACAAACGTTTGCTTTTTGAATGGCAATTATAATCTTAAAAGATAATAAAGTAAAGTGTTATAAGCGCAACAAGAGATCCCATTTATCGAAGACCGGCCATCTGACAAATTGTCGCCTGTCCAAATAGAACAATATGAGTAAATCCACGGTTAAATATAGCAAAGAAATTTCTTAACGTTTCTGAATAATACAGGTTATAAGACATTGAATGCGATCTGTGTGTGAATATATCAATTTTATGTTGAAGGCGCTTTTCCGAGGTTATATTTAAGATTTACGCAGCAATAAATGCTCATGACACAGCAACGAATGAGCGGTGCAATACGTTGAAATTTTATGGCGAAATCTATTATGTTTAATATTAATTAAATTTTTATTTCGTTAAAAAGTTATATCAACAAAGGCTTTTAAAATTTGTGGCAGTTAACATATTTTAGTAGTCATAGATAAAACATAAATTAAGTCTTAGTTTATTCTCTCGTATATACTAGTTTCTAGATTCCGTTTGTTCTATATAATTCTATATTCTATATGATAAAAGCTGAACTAATATATCATGTCCATGACTTTGCTCGTGAGGATTGTAATTGCCATACATATTTGTATTTTTTACCTGATAAAAAGTAACCTAAGTCTATTCCAGTGCTGAAAAACTTCTGGGAATACCAAACCTACTTTTAAACTTATAATATTAATAAGGAATTTTTAAAACAATGTTACGTTTGTAATAAACGGTTTCGTGCAAATTATAAACTACAAGGATCTTACCTTTTCGATTACTCAAGCAAGTTTTATGCTCGTGAGTGTATATTTCAATCGTAACTGCACTTCGTTGAACACTTATGAAGTAAAATTTTATTGCTTTGTCGCTCTTCCCACTGTGAATAATACTTACTACCCACGATCAGGACAATATTTTTTTAATAAGCAATCAAATATAGTGTATGTTTAATTTAGCATGGAGTAATAAATGAGTCAATGGCTATCTCTAGAAGTGGAACCCTCGCTAAAGTTTTACGGAAGTTTATTTAATTACAAAAAAAATATATTTTCTTAATTACGTATATTAATTTCCAATCGTTTCAAAAAGTAAAAAAATACTTCTATAACACGGTGAATAAAACAGAAATATTACACACACATGTGATTAATAAAGGAGATGAAAGAATTAAACACTTTAGTATACATTTGTCACCATGTTGTTCAAAGTAAAAGGTAGTGTATGTATGATATACATTCATAATACAAAAACGTTCCATTGCCATGTTAAAAAAAATATTTCGACATTATATAAATCAAGCAATATGGATACTATACTTATTAAATGAATAAAAAAAACGTTTACTGCCATATCATGGCCGACGAAAAACACTGAACAATGAGTGAGTAATTTTGATGAGCCCTTAACTAACATGGCGTACGCAAAGAACGCGATATTTTTCGCGCTTAATTGGACCCCGAAATGAGCGGAGTGCCTTAATTTAAAGCGAGTCGGTACATCAAAGTGCCGCCTTAATTTATTGTGCTGGCCCGCTGCCTGTGCTCTAACCAGATTAAAGTTGACGTGTCCACTTTGATTATTTCCATTTCTCGCGTAGCGTCGCTTCTAATGACTTCTGTGATTAGCGGACTTTCGCTCATCCAAATAAACATCAGTATACGCGCGTCCAATATGTGATTTTTACACAGGCATCGTTACAATCATAGAAACGCCAAAAGGCACATTAACGTTGGTATTGCAACTAAGATATTGTTAAATTAGTTTTATCAATAAACAACAGTTGACGACATAAATCATTTATATTAGTTACAACAGTTGAAAAATTATATTTTTTCCAGGTATTCGGGCAAGGTACCATCTCTCAAGTTTAATTTAAGATTCCTCGAGAAACCTAAATGTTTAAGCTTTCGCTTTACCTTGTGTTGTGATGAAAACAATATAAAAAATTAGCATCTCAATGATAAAAATATGTACACATCGCAGTCTGTAGAAATTAATAATAACTGTATATATTGCATCATCATCAAGATGAAAACTGCTCAAATCAAAAACCAACTGTTTAGGAAATCATAAAATAAGATTGTTATTTGGCCTCATATTTTTTATCGATATATATGTTACATATACATATGATTGTCCATATACGGTTCATATTACGTGGTCTTTGCGATATTTAAGGTAAAAGCTATTTATTTAAGACACTTAAATTATTTAAGAACTTTTAATGCATGTCTCATCGTAGTACCCATGTGTTGCTAGCCTATATATTATTATAGACTAACATAAAACACCAAACAATGAGGAATTGCACTGTTAATGTTTTTAGTTTCGATGTACAACAATTTGGTATTAAACTTGAACAATAACAAGAAATTATTAACACAAGCAAATACATCAATATTATACTAACTGGTAGTATGCAATGATACAAATCATGCCCGTGCCAAGCTAGTCTTGAGGAAAGCCGTTTAAAAATTAATCTCGACTAATGCAGTCAATCAGAGTACATTTGATTTCAACATTCGGTCCCTTGCGCCACGCTAATATCTCATTCACGCATGCGTCACTCTCGTTACGAGTACCAATCTTCTATATCAGTTTTCGATCACGCTTGATCTCTGTGACCCTAGATTTCGGCTACCGTAAGACACGATACTAAATACACACAATGATTCAATTTATATCTTAAGCCAACGACATAGAGCTACAATTCGAATGATGCGGTTGAACCGGTCGCTCACGAAGCTTCTCATGTTAACAATCAGAGATTAGTATGTTAAATAGCCGTGTCCAGTTGTTAAAATTAGTATTTTATTATTCATAAAACAAATTGCAAGCATGTAGACATCGTGACGTCAGTGATGATCTCTTTAAATTTAACAGTGTGTGGTTTACATATTTGTATAACTAACATCGATTGATGTTAAAAGAAACATTTTATTGTGAAATAACTTTACGTATAGTGAGCAAGTTTCGATATTTCTCACGTGAATTATGTAAGCCGCGTGTTGATGGGATGTCATTTTTTTTTCTCTCGCCTCAGCACATTTCCTATAGATATTAAAAATTTTGCAACGTAACGGTCGCAGACGTGGGGCCATTAAGTTAATGAATGGTGAATATGGAGCAACATCCTGCGGCAGTAGGAAACGCGACCAGTTTCTGACTAATAGCGGAGATGAGTCGTCCGATGCGTGCGCGTTAAATCTTACAGAATGATGGCTTAAAGTGCAAGGGCGACATTAATGCACTCCCGCACTTAAGTGCCAACGCTAAGGTCAACATATTTCTTACGCCGAAGCAGCCTCTAAATGCTATAATTTAATTTTCCCTGTTAAGAAGCTCAAATATATAATGGACAGTGAATCGCTTGTATCAAAGTAAAAGACTGCCTTGCACCATATCAGATACTGTACTAGCAGTGTATATTGTATGTGATACATATCTTATAATATTAACTAATTTATTAAAGCTACACAGTCTACACAGCTAACTGTCATAAATTTACGGCCGTGCATTTTTTCCTTTTATAATTTGTTATGGATTCTCTAAATACAAAGACATCGATACAGAACTGTGGCAGCGCCACTTTAGATACCCCATCGTGGATTCCACGTGGTTGCTTTATCATATATAAATCATTAATAGCGGCAAATTATTCATGCGCATAATAAAGAGGCGGCGATCGTGAGTGGAGTCCATGCATTTCTTAAACAGTTATCGCATTTATTATATTTCACATTTCCTCGCTTTAACATCTGAGAAATTTGATTTTCCCATTCCGGGCTAGGTAGCAACACCACGAACTGCATTATAATCTGAAGACATTGGCCCCGCAAAAGGTTGCATTCGGCATAACGGTGCCTCTTGATTTCTTCGGTATCTCGTATCGAAGTCCGTAATTGACTTTAGCTCGAGCCAAATACATAAAGAAATCGCCGCATTTAAATACTTCTTTATTGAATAAAGACTTTCAACTTCTTGCTTTCAACAACCATCATACGCGAAAAAAGAATGATGAAGCTAAAAACTATCCACGAAGACAGTTAACCCTCTTGATGGCAGACACAGGGCACATAAAGATCGCGGCGTAATATTACTCCGACCGAGCGACGTTATATGATGACCATTAAATTTGTCACACCGGCAGCGAGAACAAAAATTACACCGGGCCGAACTACTTTTTACGCCGTCGCTTAATGCTACTGTGTAATAATCATGTATTTACGCGTCCAGCTGGCACCGGCAAATGTCAACTTGGCACTGTTTTTTTTGTGCCACTAAAAAGATGAATTTATCTCCTCGCGATTACGCAAGCGCGATACGTTGAGATATTTTATCCATTTTAATTCGATGTTTACGTAAAAGCACTCGTTAACTTAGCACTCGCCGCTGCAGTATTAAAAAAAACTTTAGGTCGTGCGGCCTTAGAATTATACGGTGCAGTTAAAAAGAAAAATGTTTCTGACACCTGTAACGTCGCACGTTTGACGGCTTTTTGCACTTCCTTATATCAGGCGCACACGGAAAAACGGTTTTAATTGAACTGACTAACACGGTTTCCATGAAATGCGATGTACACGTCTTGTTCTGACGAATTGGTGCATTTTGTCCGTTTAAAACGACTATGTTAAAAGTAACCAATCGACGTGACGTTGATTGCATTGACTCCCGCGAAAACCACTTTGCCAATTATATTTACTATATTTCATTTCTCATTTAATGTTATATAAAACAAAACTATTGGATAAAGCCATTTTGCATTTCGCCAATTGAGTTCAAAATTATTCGGGCTGCTACAAAATAACATAATTAAGTAATATAATCCTTAGAAAGGAAAGATAAAAGAACAAACCGTAATTTAAAATAATCATTTACTATTATTTTTAAAGTCGATCAAGTTACAACTCCTTACACTGTCCCAGGGACATAGGAGTAGAGAGAAACAGTAAATAATAATCATTTTTACTTAATGTTTTCGTTCAGTTCTATGTGACAGTAAGTCATAAGAATTCGCCTAGGATAGTAATAAGTACTATATTCAGTTTTTAAGGGCAATGTTATCAAAGTTGTTACTGGGCTACCTACCTACTACCTCGCATCGCTTCGCTAGGTGATGGTGCGGCGCAGAGACAAGGAGTTCTTAACTCTGAATTGCACCCTTAACGTTGCAAATGTTCTTGGGCAGCGCTGATCGCTTACCACCAAGTAAGCCGCTTGCTCGTTTTGCACCTACATCTTAAAAAAATACCACCATTACTGACGACCCCCAATGTGTGATAAGTGTGAATGGGAAAGCATGTTCCTTACCATTTATGCTTGTCTTACATTTAAATTTAAAACTTAAACTTGTATTAACGTAGGTCGCATTTGCTTTTATTATATTATTATTAGAAATGCGCACACATTAGCATTGTAAAATTTATAATAAATATTGATTTCTTGTAAAAAAAAATAAAGTGTAGTAATTTTGGCCAATTTCAATAATAACCGTAGATTCACTCTTAAACTAAAATCATAATATAGCATTTTGAACTTCAATTTCCACTAGAAATAGTCATGTTATTATATAATCATACCGCACTAAACCCAACCATCGAAATTTAAAATTTAAATTCTAATTTATCACTCATTAAG